>BMAO01012541.1:0-171523 GCA_019973975.1 Trichonephila clavata | reverse complement strand
CAAGTTATTGCATACGGAAATCATCTACCCCATTCTTGGCTTAACGTAAATGAAACTAACAATTATTTTCTGATACAAAGTGGGTGATTTGCAATATCACTTCAAACTGTTAAGCAAACAATTGATGTGGGTGTTATGAACAATGTTTGATATTATATCAGCCATACAGCTTGCTTTACCAAAATCCTAGTCGGTTCACAATAACTGGCAATAAAGCACGAAACGGGTGAAATGAATGCGATTCGAGGTAGCAATGCCATTTAGAACTTAGGAGAATTGTTAGGTTCAAACGCAAATGCAATCATAACGGGTAATATGAAAAGCGAATTGTTGCTGATGGCTGGTCTAATTTTCGTTTTACGTTTACTCGGATCTACTTACCTCAAATTGTGGGAGATAATAAGCCTTGAGCAGCGAATCGTTCGAACCAGCGTAGATTTGGGAAACGATTAGTCAATATTATGATAGACCTCAATACTTACCTTAGCGAGACACCGTTTCAGACGATCTGCTGAACTGAGACTCCACCAGGTGATTTTGTTCCTTTGAAAGAGGTAAAGTGATCATAGTGCTTCATTTTCGCATGAGACAACACTATAAATAAAGTAGTGCTTTTCAGTTCTCATTTGAAGATAAAAGCGCCAAGATGAGCTTTGCCATACGTTTGCTGTACTAAAAGATTTGAGGGACTATTATGGTGTCAGATCGGCCTGGGTCTGACTCATTACAAGGGCATTAGTTTTCAAAAGGGTTATGAATCGAGGAATATTTCGCCGATTGTTTAGAGTTGGCCTTACCTTTTAAAGTAAAAGGAGGTGCAAAACTATTGGAAAGAAGTATTATGACAGGGAGTCAGTTCTTGGATGTATTGTCAGGAGAAAATTTGAAGAAGCCGTAAAACAAGAAGCAGAGAAAGGGAAAAATTAGCTCAGAAAGCTATTGATAGAGTTCAATCTATGGTGGGGAAAGGACAGTATAAAAGAAAGTAAGAAACAGAAAATTCATTTCATCCAAAGCACGTAAAGTGAAAGTGTACGCGATATTTTCGATTCGTAAAATGGCATTTATTCTCAAAGATTCTCCTGAATGTAAGCAACGGAATTGAACTTTTCAATTACTCCGGTAATTTCTAAACAAGTTATTCAAGATGGCAGTGGAAACAATTTCACCCTCTTTCTAACGTTTTCGATAACGTACCTGTAGAATTTCACATTTCTGAAGTGAAGATTACATGATCTCAGTCAAACACAATTATATGTAAAAGGAAATAGTAAAAGTGGACAATACACCTATTACTAAAGACATACTATAGGACCTGTGAATTATTTCTACATTCATTATTTTCTCAAGATGTAATCCTTAAAATGATCGCGGTTTCCAATTCCAGTAATACATATCCCTACCGATCTTATATGAAACTCTTAAACCATGGATACGACAGCAAAACTTCCAATTAACGGCTGAACTATTTTACAAGGATTCTGATGATGGTCTCAAGAAAAGAACTGAATTTTTAAAGAAAGTGCAACTGTAGACATGATTGGTTGTATACATTCAGATTTATTTATCAAGATCGTTCTACTCAATTTAGTGGATTTAAAATAAAATTAATAATGAAGAACCCGAATTTGTCGGTAAGGATCTGTAGGATTTAAAGTTGTTTCTGATCATGTTTCTTTATTCATACGAAAAGTTCGCGTGAACTGGAGTTATTTTGGTCATGAAAGCGCTGGAAAACAAGTGCAAAATATCCCATTAACTGAGTTCCCAGTAAAGTGTATCTGATTCCTAAAGGAAGTATGTCTTTTATTCAAGATAACATATTTCAGGCCAAATGCCGAAAAGTTTTTGTAGGATGTGTTGATAATGGCTTTTCACGGCGCATTTTCAAAATCTCCCTATGAGTTTAAACATTTTAATTAAATTTGTTGAGTATGTGGATGGACAACCGGTGCCCTCACAATCCATTAGAACTCGATTTTCTAAAGATCAAGTATACGTGCCTATCAAACTCTATTCGTTGGGACAGACTGAATGGGTCAAGACAGAGGTATATTTACTTGGTAGAAAAGAATATAAAGATTCAAATACATTATTTGATTTCAACTCTCACCAGATTTTATGTTCCTCAGGAGAAATTTAAGTTTGATAAAACATAGCAATTCCAGATTAGGAACTAAAATTAGCAAATCTTTTAGAACAAACTGTATGTGTTATCGTTTTCGCTGAGTTTGAAAATTTAATCTGAAATAAAACAATCGAGAAATATCTTGTATGATTTCGGAAATTAAATGGATGGAATGCAACTGTTTACAGTCTATCTCAAGAGAAGGCCCATCCCCTATTTTAAGGTGTTATTCTAGAGATACAACTTCTCTGCAAGAAAACATGCTATTAAATTTGATGACTCATCGCAGCCTGAACCTAATTGGTTAGCTATTTAGAATGATAAAAGAGAATTAGAATTTTATGACTCTGTTTGGATGTCTCCCGCATTCTATAAATATTAGTATTACTACCTATTTAGATGTATGTTATGGAATTCCAAAGTGTTTCAATCACCAACATCCAACAAGCTCAGGACACACTGTATTTACTTTTATTCAAACGCAGCCAAGGCTATTCTATGCATTATATTTAAATCAATTGTATATAAATGATTTTATTATGTATCAATTTGTAAAAGAAGGATATGGTGTAAGATTTGTGTTTAGAAAATAAAAATAAAAATGGAATGAAACTAAATATTTGTGTCTTTATTTTTCTATTATATTTCTTTTATTTTTCCCTAAAAATTATTATTTATGATAATTTTTCAAAAATTTATATAATTTTTATAATAATTTTCCCTAAAAATTCATATTTTTCTATGATAAAATATTTTGTTCTCAAAAATTAATATTTTTCTATGATAAATTTCTTTTCTCAAAAATTAATATAATTTTATTTAATTATCATCTACTGAAACTTTAAATTTTATTAAATAAGTATATTTTCACCTGCAAAAGAAAACTGTTCAAATCATAAAGAGACATTTTTAAATCAAATGATTATCATTTATTTCAAAACAACTATGCATTTCTGATGAGCATACATTATTGGTTTTTGATAATTTTGTTATTCTTATACAATTTTTATTTACATCTAGGATGTTTCTGGTAAATTTACATCATCTGCAAAGCACTTAAAATACATATCTTCCTTCAGTGCTGATTTTCGGTTCCGTAGAAAATCATTTACGAGGAATACAATATTACTCCTGAATAATAGTATTTTTGTAAATAATTTCACCATCAGAATTCCAACTGAAAGACTTGAAACTTTAAAACTGGAAAATATCTTTTGCTTTTTCTTATACCAGGTGGAACAATTCTAAAATTTTATCCCAACACTCCTTTTCTGTCTTCACATTCTGGCCCTTTCCGTCTCTACCATTGAACCTTTAGATTTTCTACTTAATGATTCCATTTCTTGATTTTCCGACAGATGTTTGTTGAAATTGATTCGACTTTTCGATTTTCAACAGAAAATGTATATTTTTGTAAAACTTGTAGATAGAGTATTGCTTTTCTCTTCAGTTAAATCCTTATTATGGAGAATGTTTTCATACGTTGATCAAGTTCGATAAGTGTTCCAGCTACTTGAGCTCTTCTTCGGGTACCAGTACAAATTTTGCTAAATTCCATTTTGAATTAAAGAGCCGATACCCAGTCATTGCTGTAATAAAATAGATAGGAATCCTTCCTTTTGAATTAAAATTTTCTTTTCCGTAAGAGGTGTTTTTGTTAGAAAGCTTTCTGCTTTCTTATAGGAGATAAGCGATTTTTAATTTAATAACGATATGTTACCACATAAACATTCACGCACTCACAAAGTTTTATTTCTTTGAACACTTTTCAAAATAGATTTTGAGTTTGTTTTAGAAATTAATTTGGTGAGCTCTAAAGTTTGTTCCAATCATTACTGGCATCTGCGAACTAATGAATATCACGTAACAATTTGAATCTATTTATTTGTTTAAAGTAATGGTTATCGAGGCTGATATACATAAAAATATCTCAGGAAATATACCAGTGCACACGCAAGATCTATCAGTTTCAGGTTTTAAATCAATAAGTAAGTATCCGTACGGCTTTGATGTGGTATCTGTGTAATATCTGAAAAATTTCACTTTACGAGGATATAATTGGCGCCCTAAATGTGTAATTTGGGATTGATCTCTGATCTTAAATAATACAAGATAATATGTTTAAGGAAATTTCTAATTTTCTCTCCTTTATGAAAATATTCTGTACTACAAAATTATAAGTAATTTCAAATTTCTGTGGATGTGAATATTTTACAAATAATTTGTTAATTGGGATCATTCCCTAACTCGCCCATAAGATCATCTATAACAATTAACGCATCCGAATACTGGTATTAGATGGAATACCTTCATGAAAGGGAAATATTCGATTTCTTCATATAACTTTGATAAACCCTATAACACCAAACTATTTTTAGGAAAAGGTTTAACTACTTTATTTTCAATTAATTTTTAAACGAACTGACTTTACCGCTACCAGATGGTCCAGCCAAGATTAAAGTAAATGGATGGAACTGACTTGAGAGAATCATGATTAAATTAAATAATTTTTATCAATGCTGCTATTTATACTGCCGAGACAGTTAACTCTATAAATTTATTTTGCGTGATAACAAAAGAAAATTCATAAATTCTTTCCTGTCTATAATCATATTATGTTGTATTCTGCATTTTCAAGTTTTGATTCATTATCAGATAAAAGTGAGACCATTCAGTACAGAGCTTTCATAGTATTAAACAAGGCAGTATTGATCCCCTATTTATGTCTATTTGATGATTGTTGTTTGGAGGCAAAACACGTGGTTTTCATTGTTTGTCTGACGTCAGTGTCTGTGGGTTTGTCGGGCAGGACGAAACCCCCTGATCTATTCACATACCCTGTCTGACTTGTAGACTGACGCCTGGAAAACGGCGGTGGTAAGGGTCGGAGCGTGACGTGCAGATTTACCAGGCCAACCAATGGTGAAGGATGAGGGGCGCGTAAAATATCCACCCCAGGAGTTTAGTGAGACCGCGTTGATAACATGTTTCAAATAGCCCATTCGCTCCGTCGAATATATGTGGTAAGCAGCCTGATCGTCACAGAGTAGTAGAACACAAAATTTGTTTGAGATTTAGTAGTGAGTAGCAACGTTCTAAAATTTCTACGGTTTGCATTATGTCTACTTGCAATATTTGTGGAAAACTTGTTCGGCAAAGTGATTTTAAAACGACACATTGACTATGTGCATTCAATAGAGAAAATTGTATGTGAGTTTGTGATACATCCTTACCCGTAAAGATAACTTATTGAATCATTTGAAAAATAAAGCTGCGAAAAGAAAGTTGAGAATGAAGCGGAAAGAAAGAGTGGATTTGTCTGTTTCAAATAGGAAAAGAAAACACAGTTGTCCACATCTGCTGAAAATCCTGCTGTTCCTGAAAACTCTACGACTTCCAGAACATTCTGATGCAGTTCCTGAAACCTTACGGCCGTTCCTGAAAACTCTACAGCTGTCCCAGAACATTCTGCTGCTGTTCCTTAAAATATCTCCTTACCACCAAAAGAAAGAGTGCTTTCAAAAGCTTATAAAACATTTGATCTCCATAACGAGGTTCATCAGGGATAAAAGAGTTTTTACTCTTGAGAAAGAAGAGATACTTTAATTTTCACAATGAACTAAAACTTACAACTTTGAAAGTGAGTAAATGGGTTCATTTACTTACTGAGCGACAGATGCCGAAAATGATAAAAATGCTGAATTAAAACGCTGAATAATGGCGACATAAGAACTACACCTGCCAGCCTTTATGACACATGTCTGGAGAAAATAGTGAAAGAAAGTGAGGATTTGAGGGTAAAGACTCGGCTGGACACTGACGAAATCTAAGACTGAAGTCCTGCACAAACTGTTATTCTCCATTCAGAGGTTCACTGGTCCTTCATCGAGGTGCCGAAGCAGATCGCTGAAACTAAGGCACCATCAATGTCATCAATAATGAGGACTCTCAGTGCTTCATGTGGTCTATTCTGTGCTCTTACCCCAACACCAGCAACCTCAACAAAACGTCAAGTTATGTCCCCACATAAATAAGTTGAACTTTACGGAATATCCTTTCCAACACCGCTTAACGAGGTGAAAAATTTCAAAATGAATCAGATATAGGAATAAATATTTATTCTTTGAAGAAGATTTAAAATATTTCCTCTCCTCATCAGTGATATAGTGTGTGATAAAATTATATAGATTTGCTTACGTAAAAATGGAGAGTTTGGACTATTATTTCATTAAAAGCTTATCTCGACTTGTTTCAAACAACTCTCAAAACATCATAAAACATTTATATGTAAAAGATGTTTAAGTGCTTTGCAAACAGAATACAAACTTTCAGCACAATGAGATGTGTATACATAAAAGTCCTGCAAGAGTAGTAATGCCGTCAGAAACTAGTAGTTTTAAAATTTAAAATTTTCAACATTGCTTGCACACCCTTGTTGTATATGGATTTCGAGGTGTAACTAGGAAACTGATATCAGGTCCTAATCCAAACTTTTCATTTACTTAATATTTATGAAAACATGTCCTGATAGGTTTTGTTATTTTATCAGTTATCAAGGGGGTATTATAAAGATCCAGTAGTATATAGAGGTATTGATGCCCAAAATTTTATTAAAAGAAAAGATGCAATAGAAATGGATAATATTTATAAAAACTAAAACCACATACCTCTACTGAACTGTAAAGTAAATTGTATGATAATGCTAAAATTGTTATGTTTCAGGATCAAACCTTCGCGAAACAGTCATGTTAGGATCATAATCCATGTGACTCAAAAATTTAATGGCCCTTGTTGTAATAGTTGTAATTTAGCAATGAAAACCCCTAAATTTTTGCCTGTTTTCTTCCATACTTGGGTATGGGACGCCTATATTTTTATTAAGAGTTAGGATACGATAAAACAAATTAATTTAATCTGAATACTGAAGAAAATATATTCTTCAGTAAAATACTAAATGATTTTCAGTTAAGGTTTTTAGATCTTTCAAATTCATGTTCTAGTTTGGAAAATTTGATAAAACACTAACAAAGATGAATTTAAATATATGAAACATTATTTTGATTCAGAAAAAGCCTAGATTTTACTTTTAAGAAAAGGAGTTTTCCGTATGATTATTTTGATAGTTTTGAAAAGTGTAAAGATTCTTGTTTACCACCTATTAGCAAATTTTACAATAAACTAAATGAGGAGCCTATATGTAGAGGATTATAATCATGCATGTAAAGTATTTAATGAATTTCATTTAAATAATCTTGTGAATACTGTGATCTATATGTAAAACAGATGTCCTATTGTTAACAGATCTCGAAAACTTTCGGAAAATATGCATGCAAACTTATAAACTTGACTTCGTTGGTATTTTACCACCCCAGCTTTATCATGGGATATGTTACATACCAAAAGTAGCCATCGAACTGTTCACCGATTACGACATGCCTTTTATAGAAAAGGGTGAGAGAGGTAGTCATGCTGCAATCGTTATGCTATAGCTAACAAATATATGTCTATTTTAACCCAGATGATGAGATAAAGATTTAATGTACCTTGACGCAAATAAATTTGTACGGTTATGCAACAGTAAATATCTACCCTAAAATATTTTGTTTGGAGTGATAAAATTTAACCGAACAGGATATTTAAATTTATCAGATGAATCCGATGTAGGTTACATCTTGGAAGTAGATCTGAATATCCTCCGATTTGCATGACAAACATTCAGACTTTCCCTTGCCCTGAAAATGCTCTCCCCACCCCTAATTGTAAAGAACCTAGACTTTAACTACTTTGGAATCCAAAACAAAATATACCTCCATTATTCTAATTTAAAGCTATATTTAAAATTAGGTTAGTTCTAGAAAACCCACGAGTTTTAAAATTTTTCAATCTCCTTGGCTTAAAAATTACATAGATTATAATACTAAATTAAGAACTAAAGCTGTAAAATGACTTCAGAAGGATTATTACAAACTAATGAATAACAGCATATTTGGAAAACGATGGAAAATGTAAGAAGAGTAGATATACGTTTATACCAATAGAAGAGCAGGCTCGAAAGTTAATAGTGAAATCAAATTTAATTGACGCACATTTAAAACTTAATGGCCGTCCATCTAAAAACCCAAATCCAAATTTTGAAACCAATACAGGTAGGAATGGTAATTTTAGACTTATCAAAAGTTCTAATGTATTCTTTTCACTATGAGTACATGAAGCACACATGACTGAAAGTAAGGCCTATGTATACAGACACTGATCTTTATCTATGAAATAAAACTGATGATTTTTACAGTGACATGAAAATGATATTAACTATATGATACTTCAGATTATGATAAAACAACATTTACAATTTCATTCTAGTGGAACAAAAAGTCATCGGGAAAATGGGAAGATGAAAACAAGGGAAATATTATGACAGAATATGTAGATTAAAATCGAAAATGTATGCCTACAAACAAACCATAAGATTGAAAAGGGTTAAAAGGGACTAAAACAACCATAAAAATAAATAACATTTGAGGACTACAAAGCCTGTCTTTAATCAAAAATTAAAATATGTTGATACGAACTTAATTAGACCAAATTTATCCAATAATCTACATAAAGCAAAACAAACTTGTTCCCTGTCCTATAAAGATGACAAAAGGTTTATTAATGATATTGCATTAATACGTTTTCACCCATGGATATTGGTCATTGATGAATTTAGACCTATTCGATGAGCAGCAAGACATAAACTAATGATGACACAATAATGCAGATTTTTGTAATGTAAAGGCATGATTGTAAATGTGAAATGGAATGCTACTTTGTAAATAAACAACTTATTCTTGTATCTTTGTGTAATCCTTATACTGAAATCAATTTTATAATTTGTTGTTCTGTAATGTATATATATATACAATTGTAATGTAAAACGCAATACAAGATGTTGATTTCTGTAACAAACAATTTTACTTTGTATCTTATGTGTAGTGTGTAATCATTATACTGAATTAAAATTTACAATTTGTTATTAAAACAATGTATAATAAATATATTTTTATTTCTATTCAATTAAAAATATTTTAACTAAATGGTTATTGCAATGAATAAGTTATAATAACTTATACTTTGAAAAGGTAAAGAGTTTGCTTTAAGCATAAACATAAATTTTTCCTTTCTTTTATACAAATATATTTAAAATATCACTTATGTAAGAATATACTAAGATAATTTGTTTGAAAGATGTATACTGATATTTATTTTGAAATGAAACTATTTCAACATGTTTAAACTAGAAAGCAGTATGAATAAAATTAACAATATAACCATATTTATAAAAATTATTCTTTTGCTTCAGATTTATAAAATAAACTTTTAAAGCCAACAATGTATCCATCCGCTCTAAGCATTGAGATAATTTGACGTAGAATTCAGTCGCCGTCTTAGAATCAAGATCAGACAAGCTAAGACAAGTTCAATCGTAAACCGTTCACATGCCGCTGATTACGAGTATTCTACGTCACATTTTACTGTGTATGTAATCATTATTCGCAGCATTGCAACTTACAAATTATTAAAATATATGAAATATTTTTATTTCATTTTAATTAAGAAAATGTCGCCACTGCTTCGCCTGCAAAATTAAATCTATGAGATTATAAACCTAAGTTTTCTTCAACTTGCATGCCTTCATAGACAATGGTTAGCGTAACTGAAAACTATTGTCCTATGGAGACATTTGTTCTGGGCTGTGAGTTTGAATCTGATTTATTATTTTTATTTGAGCGTTATTTTTCAATTATTTTAAAATCTACAATTAGTGTATAGTTTAACCAATAGGTGCAGCCAAGGGAGCACTTTAAGATTTAACAAACTTTTACACATTTAAAACAAATTCAACTTAGTAGCAGGAGGTAAACAACTCAACAGCAGGTGAAACAACTCAACTCCCCATCAACCCTGAAAACCAAACCATAGCAGGAGGGAAACAACTCAACCCACGCAGCATCCACAGAAGGGAAACAACTCCGCGCCTGCGCCTGTGCCTCCACAGGAGGAAAACAATTTGAACTCTGTGCCTGCGCCTGTGCCTGTGCCTTTACTGCAGAATCGGCTTTTCTTACCTACTTATAGGATTTAAAGAAACAATATAATGTCAGAAACATAAGAGAACTATAATGAACCAAATTGCTTTGAACTAGTTCAAATTGGTGCACATTTGTTTAACTATTACATCGAATCTATTTTTGCAATTTTCAAAGATTTATATTTGCGGTATAAGTTCGAAGACATACAGTTTATGACATATATAGACATATAGTTGCATTTTTCTTCTGAAAGTAATATTTTTGTTTGTACTTGCGTATTATCGCAACCGTATTGGCGACATTATATAAAACGAAGTACATGGTTGCTAATTCAGCGCGTGCAACACATGCAAAATCGTTACTGCCAAATTAGCGAGTTATCTTTAACGTTGGCACTTTCGTGATAATACGTGTGTACCTTTTTGTTACACACAATAAATGTAAAAATAATTTTGATTTCGAAGTTTAGTGTAAAAATTTCATAAAATGAAAATAAACTAATACGTAAGATGAAGAAAGTGAAAATTTACAACTTAGGTATCACATTTTTAAATCCCTTAAGATTTGGGTTAAAACATATTTTTCTGCTAAAAATTCATATTAGATACAACAGTATCGAAAATGAATGCTATACATACTCATTTTATTGTTTTAAACTCATATATGATACATTAACAAATTCAAAAATGAGTGCATTACATAGTTATTTTGTTCTTTCATTCTCAAAAATTTGATCCCGTAACAAGTTCAAAAATGAGAATGTACTTGTTACTCAAAATGAGATTGTGCGATTCTCAAATTTGAGTACGCGTGCATCGGAGCCATTTTGAGTATGCGAAGTACTAAAAAGTGAGTAGTTTGCTCTCAGTTTTGAACTACCGTTTCTGGCAGTGTAAATAAAGAGTTTTGCGTGTGGTTGTTAGTACTTAGTTTTATTATTTTCCCAATAACCACAAGTCAAAATTATTTGACAGCACGTCTATACCTCATTAAACACTTCTTTAAAAAAAAAAAATGGCATGTCGATCCATAAAGGTTCGCCACCCCTGCCCTAGATAAAGAGTTTCAAAATGGTGAAATAAGCAAACTATACAGGAATGCAAGAACTTTCATGTGAACTCTTAGTAAATGCTACATATCTCATATATTTTTCTTTTTTTGCTGTTTGCAATTTTTAACTTCTTTCGTTTCCATGTTAATTTATCTTGATTCTTACTTTAAATGTTTGTACTTTTTTTTTATTATTATTTATAATTGTTCCTGTTTCATATGTTTGGATTGATTCTCTCAATTAAGTGATACGGATTGATTCTCTCAATAAAGTCTCTCAAATACGTGTTAAAATTAATTCAGAACAACCAAATCATTTCTGAAAAGATCTCAAGTCTAGTAAAAAATACAACTTAATAAATAAAAGTTTAATGTATCGTAAAGCAATTTGAAATTAACGTCCTGGGTTGGAGTTCCCAAAATATGGTAAGCTTCATGCTTTCATCCAGGGGCGAAACAACCACTGTATCAGGCGTATCAATAATACGGGGCCCCCAAGTTACAGGGGCCTCAACATGTGTAACAACAGTCCCAAAAACACGGCTCTCATATCTAAAAACGGGCCCCAAAGGAATTTTGATACAGAGCCCAATCAGAACTAGCTACGCCAGTACTACATCAGAATTAATCTAAAATAAAAAAAAGTGCTTCTAGTAATATAAATACTACAAATCATACTTGAAAGCCCAATTTTTTTAAAAAAAAGTTTTTTAAGGTAAAAAGTCTCTTTTAATGAACTTAAGAAAAATAGACTTTATTATATTTAAACAGAAAAAAAAAATTTCTTTTCAATGAGATTACAGTGTACCGCATCACACCAAATTGCAGGTCGTAAATTTAGACATGAAGCTTAGAAATTTAGTTCAAGGACAAAACAATAAATTATTCAGCTTCAACACATAATATAAATATATTTTTCCATATTCCATAGTGCAGGTTTTTACTATCTGCTCGTTATTCTAAAGCTACAACTTTTCACTCTAAGCATCGAAAGAAAAATTTTAGTTTTTTATCAATAAAATGATGAATTCCATTGAATAAAATGTGAAACATTTTTTTTATATCTTAAGAACAATATTTAGAACTCATAATAAATTTTAAACTATTTTATTCTTTTCATTTGACCAAATATGGAATTTTGTTTTTTCTATCAATTTTTACATTTAAAATTAACAGTTATCAAAATTTTGAATTTTTGCTACAAACTAAAATACAATGTACCGCTTCGATCATAGACAGATTGAAGGCTGATTTTTACAGAAAATATTCGAAGTCATATTTGGCGAAATACCCAGAAAAACAAATTACACACAAACATCGTCTGCAACATTTAAAAGAATATTCCATCTGATTCACTACGCACTCTATCTCTTACTCCGCCTTCCTCTCATTATCGTCACATATACAAATAAAAAGGGGTGGAAGGGAAAGGGCGATACAAAAAAAATTTCAGATTGCAAGATCTACACACACACAAAAGCACAAAAACAAGCTTTATTTTTCTTTTTTTCCTCAAAAACTTATAGAATAATTTTTTGTTTTAATTATTGCAATTACCAGTGAAAACTATTTTATTTTTGAAAGAAAAAAAAAAACATTTTAAATTTTCTAATTTCAGAACATAACAATCATCTTTTCGATGGAGACAACACAAAATGCAAGGATATTTGGATTCACGATAAATCGCATCAATCAGCACACACGTACAAAAATATTAATATCAACAGAATACAAAACTATTATCTTGATCAACTAATCGCAATTTTTTTTATTTAATCTTTTTTATTAATTGCAACAAATACCGTTAATGCATACGAGTTTTATAATCACTTGATCGATTACAACACTGTTTCGTTTGAAGAACTTTCATTCTCTGAAAAAATTAACGATAAACACCACACAAAAAAAGAGCTTTTAATATTTTATATGCATATACTTTTAACAAAAGTTATTTCTCAAAAGTAATACTATGAATGTAGTATTTTCTTTTTCAATAAATATAAATAATAAGAATGAATCACACAATTCATTCATTTTAAAAGTAAAAAATTACATCATCGAAAACATACTTGTAAAATCAAAATTATTAATGAAAAAAAAACGTACAAATAATTATTCTTAATTTAAATTTTTTATCCAACTACAAACATTAAATATTAAAATAAAGGAATCAATATAAAGAGTTCACTGTGAACACTTCTAAGTTATTTCCTAACGTAATGTTTCCACACAACCAGTTATCGCGGGTTTTTTTCCTGATCTTTCCTCTTACAAGTTATATGCCAAAGCACTTGTAAATTTTGTACAAAAGAAGGAAAAAAAGAATGTAGAAGATTTTTTTAAAAAGCTCACTGAAAACATATTAAAAACCTTATTAAAAAATATTCGTAAATGGAATTTTTTTGAGCTCACTGTCTGGACTTAACGAACCCTAAGGAATGTCAAATGTTAAGAGTTTCGGGTTAAAAAAAGACGTGATTTATTCTTTGTTTTTGTTTTGTTTTCTTAACAACAAACTTCTGTCACGTGACCTCCATTAACCATCAATTCAATGCCAGAGATAAAATTCGTAAACAAGAATTTAATAACAACTTCAGTCATCACATAAAATATTATTCTTTTGTTTACTTCGCACTTAAAATAGTAGACGTTAAGAATTATTTCTGAAGAACATAATCTTAAAGATATTTTTTTTGCGTATCAGTTTAAATGGACACTGTCAAGATGTACTTTAAAAAGAAATAGGACAAAACGCAGAGGAAATAAATGCAACTTACATGGCATGAGATTGTCTAAGACTTCATGAATTTCTTGTTACCGGAAGGACCGTTTTTAAGAAGCCTCGCAAATACAGATATAAGTTTACAACTGCATCATATTATCAACATGCCCAGTGTCAATCACTTATTTTAGGCTTAACATAAATATTTCTCCTGATTCATACAGGTGCTGCCATCTAGCAGATTAAATTTAATTAAAACTACAAAAGAATCTTGTAGCTTTAGATTTTGTTTTAGAAGTAATTTTATTTCGTTATTTTTGAAGTAATCTTTTCTTTTCCTTCTGAATTTAAATTTTGAAAAAATTAATTGATTTCCTTTTAAAAAAATTAATGACTTTAAATTAATTAAAACAAAAAAAATTTTTAAAAATTTTACACTATTTTTTAAAAAGTTGTGTATAATATTTTTTTGTTGTTAGAAAATACATACAAAACAATTTTGACCACTATCAGAAATTTAAAAATAATTATAAGATTTTCAACAATGATCGAAAACAAATTTATTTTATTTTGAAACATTCAGCAGGATTGACAATAAAAGTTTTTGACTTCCACTTTCAAAACATTCCAAAAAATAAATAAAAAATGTTTCACAATTTCTTGAAATTTTTATTACATTTAATAGCTGTACGCCACATTATTAAAACTGTCAGAAATTCAAAAAATGTTATATGTATTCCGTATTTTAATTAAATTAAAAAAGAATCTCAATTTATAAATGCATTACGAATTTCACTATATTCTTAAGATTTACTATCATTTAAAACTTACCACTAAATTAATCAGGACGGGGAAAGGATGAGAAACCTTTAAAAAAATAAGGAAATCGGTAAAAATCTATTCTAAAAGAATTAATTAAGTTTAAAAAGGGACTGTTTATATATATATATATATATATATATATATACACACATATATATATATGTATTGCTTCGAAAATAATTTCAAAATATCTTGCTTTCTCAATATATTACGCTTGATGAATATTTTCCGACATTACGTCACAAAAACACAAGTCATTATTGTAAAATTAAAATTGATTTTGATTTAATGTTATAAAATTGAAACAAAATAAATTAGAAAATTATCTCACAAATTTGAAAATAATTCTAGGAATCAGGGACGTCTTAAGATTTGTTGAGGCCCTTGGGCCTGAGAAATCTTAAGATTTTTTTGAGTCCCTGAGCCGCTATGCAAAAGTAGGCCCTGCCTGAAATCTTCAAAAGTAGATAGTGTATAGCATGCATTGTCAAATACTCGTTCAAAGGGTAATTTGAAAAAAAATAATTGCGCACGATTCACAATCTCAAAAACCTAGGTACAAACAGGATCAACTGATGGCCATTACTAAAATGAGTTGAATGATTGTTTATGGTATTAGACCTAGCCTAACATGGATAACAATCATATCATATAATAATACAATCTTTTGCCACTTGAAATGCAGTTCCTGTTTTTCGGAGAATATGTGCGAAAAGAATATTTGACCACATTAAAATTATCCGTATCATAATCGTATAAGAAGGAGCCTAGGACAAAACGAGGCCCCCATTGAGGGCGAGGCCCTGTGCCCGGGCCCAGTTGGTCCTCACCTTAAAACGTTCCTGCTAGGAATATAGAAATCTACAGAGGAATTCTCCATTGAAGAAACTTAAATCCACTGGATAGCAGCTTATAATAAATCTATTGCACTTCTCCAAAAATGTAAAGTGAGTTGAGTTCGTGAGTATTGTACTTTGCACTACAAAACAACACGAGAATAATTGAATTTAGTAATTTTGAACCTCAGTCAAGTGACAAGGTCGAAATCTGAGCTGGCATCCTCCAAAATACAGAAAGCAAGTGCAAAACAGAATGCTACAAATAACGTTTCATTAATTTGTGTGCCAAGTGTAAGAAATTTATTTTAAATTACGTTTCTCGGGAAGTAAGCTGGACATTTATCTCAAATAAAAAGGGGAAAAAATATTCCTTCAATTTAAAAAAATAGATAAAAAATACAATACGGGTTGCTATCTTAATGAACTAGAGGTCATAGTGCCCTAGTTGTCAAGATAACGGACTCTTGGCTGGCGAGTCATGAGTTCGAGCCTAGTATCACTGAAGAAACGGCGGGTAGAGGGGGACGTGTTGCTTGATAAATCTGATGATTCTCAAATGTCCTCTCGTTGGTATGGTGTGGAAGTTAGGGGAGGGAATTCCATCTCAGGTGTCGTCTTTGTCACTTGACCATGGTCCATCACCTACAGCCCTCGTGCAGCTTAATAGGGCGACTTGCGGCTCTCACTCTTTCTCAACGGACTACAGTTATGATCAGTAATTTCTTTTAGAAGTTGGAATTCATTTGAAGAAAAGATCTTTTTTAAGATTGGTGAAATGATTTATTTCTTTAAAAATGCCATATCGACTATTTAAATTAAATTAAGAAAATGTTACAAACACAACAATAAATAAATAAATACTTGTGTAAAATATTTTGGAAACTCTTTAGTGAAAGAATTTTTTTCGGAGGGAAAGAGAGGGGGATTTTCAAAAGGGTTTTGTTTTTCTGACATTTCTGAGCTATAGTCCAACTTTCAAGTCTCTAGCACATCGCGAAGTTAGAGAGTTTAAAATAAATTACAAAACTCCACCCGGACAGATATACACGAAAGCGAGTTAATAAAAACATGGTAACCTGGGGGCCCCTATTTGAACCCAGAGCCACGAAGTTGAATACGTAGACGCAACGCGACCCATGCTATCGACATGAGGTCTTTGTTTTGTGTAAATTCGCTAAGTTCCGGAGTTACGAGGCCCCTGTCGCATTTAGTTTAAAATCAATTACAAAATTCCACCCGGACAGACATACAAGCCTCTTCTGCGGCCTGGGTTCGATACTAGAACTTTTTTATAACATTTTCATGTATTGCCATCAGCTTCTGAGCTATGGTTTAAATTTTAAGTCTGTAACTCATCGGGAAGTTAGTCTAAAATCAATTATAAAATGTCACCCGGACAGACATACAGACCTCTTCGGGGGCCCGGGTGGAGACTAGAACTTGATTTTTTACTTTTTCATGATTTTACATCATCACATAATTGTCATCCCCTTTTGAGCTATAGTCCAAATTTCCAAGTCTCTAGCTCATCGGGAAGTTAGTTTAAAATCAATTACAAAATACCACCCGGACATAAAGGAAAACGAGTTAATAAAAACATGGTAAAATAAAAACAAAAAATTGATCCACAAGCGTTTATTGCAAATAATTAACTTACGGAAAATTTGAATTTATTCGACGACACTACAAAAACATCATTTAACTTTAAGGCTGTTAATTTCTCTACTGTGGAATAAATTATCTATGAAATCGGCTTATTTAACATAAAAGAAAAATGCATAAAAGGTGGAAAAACCATGAATACGGTGCGTGTTGGGTTGTCGAGCTATAAGATGTTATCATTAATCTATGCATAAAAAAAGGTACTTGGGTAAAGTATAATGTTGAATATTTATTAAAAAGTACATTAACATTTATTTTTTTACGTTTTTTTATTAATATCTATTTTTTATTTTCCTTTTTTATGTTCAAATAACAAAGTACTTTTAAATTAGAACCTTGCATAATATATCCTTAATAAATAAATTAGCAGCAAAGTTATTTTATGAAACAACGTAAATAATATTTAATTGTTTGGTGCTTACTACTTTTTTTTAGCAGTGGTCTTCAAACTTTTTCAACTCACGGAACCCTTAGAACTTGAAAGAGCTAACGTGGAACACCATTCCACATACAAATAATTCGAAGAAAAAATCTCAAAATAATATTTAAAATAAATCAACATGTTATAGGCACTTTATGTAAAAACAATTAAAAAAGTATTGCATTTATCATTAAAAAATTATAATCTCTCTCTCTATATATTTTTAACATAATTTACTCACATTACTAATATTAGTTTGTGATTCAAGTGTCACCTATCCTTGCATTATGTTTAAGTAGTTGTGATATGTGCTTGCTTTTTTTATTAACACCCTTTTATAAGCTTCACTTGTATGTAACGGAATCTTTGAACTCCATTTTTACTTTAAAAGATCAGATTAATTCGAAATTTTGCTCACTTTTTCAGGACCGATGACAATATAATAATTTTGTTCCTTTGTCCTATTAGGATTAAAGATTTCCATTTTCAGACCCCATCCCGCATCTGGCGACTAATTTCAGATGCCATTTCGAGTTGGCGACTTTAAGATTTAGTTACAACTTTGTTCGACTAACTATAAAAGGGTGCTTTTTAATTTATTTTAAATTATAATTCATTATTCTCAACGAACTGTCGAAGCCTAAGTCTATTGATATTAAATCCAAACGTATTACATATTCTGAGTTTTAATTTGTTTTTATACTTTTTATTTGTAACCACTTACGTTAAGAAATTTATTTCACTTATACACAATATTCTGAATAGCATTAAAATGTTAATAGCTGTGTGAGAAATCCCGTGTATTTTGCAGCATGAATTTGCAACCTAAAATTTAGGAACTGTTTTTGGTTAAATTTAGATTTTAACATCAACTCTGCTGATAATTTGTTCCCTTCTCTTCATTATAGGTGTTGTTTTCCGCAAGTATTAAAAGGTGCATTTTCCATTCGAAAACTGTCTAGTTTTACAAGACATTGTGCTAACTAACGAGTATAAAATTATCTCGTAGTACACAAGATAGTAAACAATGGAATATTTATAATGTAATAGGGAGTTTTTATATAAAAAAAGATAAAACGTTTCAATAAATTATTTTATTGTATTATAATAACAGCTTAAAAATGTTGTAAATGTTTATTATATATTAATAAAATTTTCATTTTTAATGAATAGGATGAGCTTTAAATACTTGTTCCTGTGCAAACTTCATAGAACGTGAATCAATTTTGCATACATATTTATTTCTTCCATATATTTTTATTGTGACTCATGAAACCCCTGGGTATTACTTGTGGAACCCCAGGGTTCCGGGGAACACAATTTGAAGACAGCTGTATTACAGCATATAAATGTGGTTTTTAGGGCGTTTTTCACGTAGAGTAAAAAAAGCGCTATTAGGACGCAAATGTCGTCTTCGTTCCATATTTTGTCGTACCTTTTTCTCAGCCAATAAGCAACCGATTGACCTCGGGGTTCCGGCATTCGGTTGCATTTGTGCCCTAGATGAGCCTAATCATATTTAAATTTAATAATTTTAAAATAAATTTTTTTTTTAAAAGTATAGTACACTACTTTTTGTTAGTAAAAAGTTCATGAGTTGCATTATTGTAAAATACAACATGTGAAAAACGTGCTAAAATTACTTGGCCATGCCAATGATTGATATCTTTTTTTTTTAATTATTATACATTTAAACATACTTAAATAATCAAAATTGAATACAATTTGATCTATAGTTTTTGACTTCTGTTAAAACGTCATTCGTCTCTGGAGTAACATTGTATTAAAAGACGCCATTTATGCTGTTGTTGTTGCAAGTCCTCAAAGGCTTGCAAGGGTAGACTTAGGTCATAATATTGTGCTCTTCAAAGAAAATCCAGAATCATTGTTAGGTTAGAAAGATCTTATCTTGAGAGCTCCAGACAATCAATAATATGATCAGGGGAGAGTAAGGTAACGCAACTCTAGGTGTAGATTAGGAAAGACTTAGTTCCATTGGAGTAAGATACCCACAAAAAAATAGAATCAAAGTGGTTTGATCCTGCTTGCAGGTCAGAAAACCATCACTATGACACTTTGTCCATGATGCCCTATTGGATTATTTCAGGTGGCCCTATCCTCAGGAACGTCTTAAGATATGGGTTAACTGGTCCCGGGCTCAGGGCCTAGGCCAAGGAGGGGACCTTGTTTCGGTCTCGAATTGACCTCAGTAAGATCGTAATCAAAATGATTTTTATGGCCAAATGTTATTCCCAGACATATTTTACGAATAATCGGGAATTTTGAACTATACTCCAACTGGTAACAGTTGAAGATTGCATTATTATATGATATCGTCCACGTCTGGACCTAGATTTACCATTATGCATCATCATTACTCATTTAGTCGAAAGGCCGCTGTCATCCATGTCTAGGCCTAGACCTACCATTATGCGTCATCATTGATTGCTCATGTAGTCGAAAGGCGGCTGTCATCCATGTCTAGGCCTAGACCTACCATTATGCGTCATCATTGATTGCTCATGTAGTTGAATGTCGGCTTTCGTCCATGTCATTTGAAAGTGAGAGCAGCCAATCGTGGTAAACTGGTGGTAAAATACTTCAATTTGTAGCTTTTCCTTACTTGAGTTCCTTTTCAGTGATAAGGAAATGTAAGTAGAAACGTAAATAAAAGACAATAGAGTTACAGTGGTCAGCCCCACAGAGTGATCAATCATATTAGTGGTCCGCTAATTATAAAGTTTTGCAGTTAATGGTTCGTATAATCATGTAGGTTGGTGATCTCTGCTTTAAAGAGAGTAACAGGAATATCTACACAACTCGACATTGTTGAAAAGATGCTTTCCGCACGGTTAATCGAAAAGCAATGGGTACGTGAGTGAGTGAATATTAACATCACACTGTTCAGCTACTCGAGGGCTTTTGGTAATAGATCTCGTAATTTTGAACCATGGTCAAGTGACGAGAACGATACCTGAGCTGGCACCCCGCTTTCCAAACTACCACACCACAACAACGGAAGATGTTTAAGATCTCGACGGATTTAACGTGCATCGCTCCCCTACACGGCGGGTCTTCAGCGGTACCACTCATGACACGCTGGCCACAAGTCTGTTACCTTCACCACTAGGCTACTACGGCTACCGAAAAGCAATGGGAAGGTGAGACAACGAGAAAATAATTTACAAGGTGAAGGAACGAAGAAAATTTAACACACTACTTAAAAATGTATGGATAATTTTCTTATACATACAATTTCTTGGGTAGTACTTTTTTCGTCAGTATTGTTGAACTTTGCATTAATTTATAAGGAAAAATTTTTTCCCTTAATGAATTTTTTGCATTACCAGACTAAGAAATGAATTGCGAATACTAAGCAAGGATTCACTGTACAAATATAGAGAGGAAATTTTCATGTTTCAGATTTTTTTTGCTTCAGAATATTATACGTTATTTAAAAATAACATCCTTTACAACGCTGACAGTGTTCAATTGCTTCACACTTCTAACAAACTTAAAAGTGCAAATGAAACGAAATTATTTGAAATATTGGATCGTTAATAATATTTTTTAATGAAAAAATGTCTATTTCATGTAATGAAAAATGAGTAAAATTAAGGGAAAGGAAATTTTTGGATATGCAAAAATATTTTAGATAATTCATGGGTGAAATAAGGGGGAAAATGTGTGATATTTAAGTTTTGAAAAGTGTATAGATATTCCATTAACTCCTCTGTATCTCATAAATGATAAACTATATTTGGTACGAAAGATTAGATGTGTGGAATATTTTCAAAGTAAAACAAAATAAAGTAAAAAAAAAAAACTGCACATTAATGAACCTATTAGAGTTCCGACACCCCTTACTTAAATCTCATTACATTAAGTTGGAACCCCAACTGCTTGAAAAATAATATTTCCGTACATAATTTATTCAAACACTGAGGTAAAGATATATGTACTACATTGTTAATGTACACTGGTGTCCAAAAGTTAAGCATAAATCGTAAAATGCGAAAAACATGGAGTAAATATTCGTAAAATTATTCCAAATTTCTTGCGGATATTAATTGGGTGAAGAAGAAACATTGGGTTTATGCAAAACTTTTCAGTCCACTACGTCCTGCTCGTAACACCGGCGTATGTCGGAACGCGGAGAAACCGACTCACGCAGCATAGGCAGTTCAGACCAGTTTCGTGCAACTTCTGTGCGAAGGAACGTTGTTAACCATCAAACAAGGTGAATGATGGCACAAAGACGCCAATTGGACATGTATACGAAAGGAAAAATCGTTGGAATGCTGGAATCCTCACGATCACAAACCGAAGTGTCTCGAATTCTGAATGTGGACCAGTCTGTGATCTCAAGACTGTGGCAGAGGTTTCAAAGAACGGGAGATGTTACCCAACAACCAGTATCAGGTCGACCAAGAATCACAACCCCTCGCCAAGACCGATATCTGGTAATAAGTGCGCGACGTCAGAGGGGCAGTACTGCTAGAGCCCTGGGTTCGGCGCTCACAGTGCCCGAAGGAATACGAATTTCGAAACTAACTGTTTACAGGAGACTCAATCATTTTGGCCTGTATGCCAGAAGACCAGCAGTTTGCATTCCCCTCACGACTGCGCATAAACGCGCTCATTTGAACCGGAGTTTGAAACATAAACATTGTAGTGTGGGGGAGTGGGCCAATCTGATGTTCAGTGACGAGTCCCGGTTTAGTCTGAGTAGTGATTCTCGGTGGGTAACGATATGGAGAGAACGTGGAACACGTTTTGAACAAAGAAACATAACGGAAAGACATCATTTTCCATCAAGGGGAGTCATGGTATGGACAGGCATCATGATGGACGGCCACACAGACCTCCATTTTTTTGACACGGGATCTATGACTGCTCAAAGATACATAGACGAAGTTCTTGAGCCTTATGGTCGCTTGTTTCGAGGTGCTGTCGGTCCTGACTTCATATTCATGGATGATAATGCGCCATGTCACCGAGCGGTGCTGATTGATTACTTTCTTGAAACGGAAAGCATCCAGCGTATGTCGTGGCCTGCGAACTCCCCTGATTTAAATCCTATCGAGCATGTATGGGATATGTTCGGGAGACAAATTTCAGCCCTTTCGCACCCACCAAGCTCCTTTACAGAACTGAAGAGAGCTCTCCAAGAAGCTTGGAACCGTTGGAGCACACTACTCATTCATCATCTCATAGCAGGTATGATAAATCGCTGTGCAGTGTGCCTGGCTGTCAGAGGTGACCTCACACCTTATTCAACTGCAGCATCAGTATTTTATTTAATGTTTTCTTTCATTTTTTCCTTAAAGTGTGAATCCTTGCTATGCTCAGTTTTCTTTCAGACTGCTACCTTGGGTAATAAAATTATTTTTTATCATTCTTTTGATTTGCTTCCTTATTTTATTACCATTTTACACTCGCATATCACGTTTGCCGCCATTCTGATTTACAGTTCCTTCTTCATTCACATAATTATCAATTATGCTTAACTTTTGGACACCAGTGTATTTATTGCTATATATTGTATTGCTAATGGATTTATTTAATAACAAGCTTTTAAAACATTATTTTCAAAGTCACCATTTAAAAAGGAAATCCGCAACCGAAGAAAGATTACAAATATTTTTAATATTATACAAAAAATTACACAATCATCAACATTATCAATCATTTACCTTCTTTTTTTTCTTTTTCTTTTCAGAATAAGCACTTGGGTAACTTTCTATGCTGCGTAGCCGAATTCAATCGGCAAATTCAAAGGTGTGATAGTAGGTAGCATGGGGGTGACAAATCTAAAACATGGCGTTGCATAACACCTTTAGTCTGTGTTGGCGTTAGTTGGCGAGAATTCCTTTGTATAGATTTAGCTCCGAGACAAATATTCCAACCTTTTTGTAATCAATTCGAAAAGTATAGCGATCCCATATGGTTGGGATCCGCTTTGCTAATTAAAATTTGTTAAACTTACAGTCCGCTTAATTATTTTAGTCAATAGTCTGTGAAAGTCGTGACAGTAGTAGCCTTCGAGAGGACGATGAACCAGAAGAGGGGAGTGGTTAAACAAATGAGGAGATTTGGAGCGTAGGGTTGAAGAAACTTGCACGCATACAAATTTCCCACTTATCTGGGGGAGATTAAAAGCTGGAGTACCCCGGCCACTGTACACCAGAATATGTGGTATATGCACGATGGTACACCAGCAAATTTTTTGATTGCGTAACCACGTGGTACATGTCCATGCTCTTTATCACAGGAGGCGAATAGGATGCTGTTGATCTGTTTCTTGGCCTCCTTACTCCCCAGACCTCAATCTCTTGGATTTCTTCTCTTAGGATCACCTGAAATCTCTTGTGTATGAGACGCCGGTGGCTGCAGTGGAGAATCTGATATCTCCAGCACACTCAATTTGTCTTAACGCGTTCGACAATCCTTCGTTCGTAAGTGTTTGCTATGCTATGGTCGCAACTTCGAATTATTCTGTGACAATCACTTGCCGTTGCCTTTCTGACGTCGAACTGTGAGGCATAGTTCGTATTGTAAACATGCGTTACGACTGGTAAATGTATTTCATACCTCTTATTGTCCCTTTTCATTCTACTATATATAGACATCACATCCTTCATAATTGTTTTTGTGAATTACTCCTACTAAACGAGGTTTGCGGCCTCCATGTTCTATGGCAGTAGTCTTCAAACTTTAGCGAATCATTTGAACCCTTAAGACTTTATCACACGTACACGTTTGGAGCAATTTTTGGTCCAATTCGTGTAACCAGTTGCCACAGCAACGGCTTTCGAACAACTTTTTGTCAGTGAGCTGAAAAAGTTGCTCCAAATAACATTTGCTTGAAAAGTTCTTTGGAGCTCTACGTCATAAACAAGACGACAGTAACGATGGTAGCTTCACATCAAACGCATCAGATATGGCATATAATATTTTAATGGTACACAATATTTTAACAGCGTATTATATTTTAAAAAGAATGGTGCACTATTTCTGTTTACGTCCATCAACAAAAGCGCGAGCGAAATAAAAGAAATAATATTGGATGGTTGTTTTCGAAGCAGAAAAATCGGCGAGTTATGTGTCAATGTAAGGAAGAGCACGGCTGACATCAGAGCATGTCATTTTGTTTACGGTTCTCTCAGATTGGGCGAAAAGTTAAGCCAAAAAGTTGCACAAAAAATGTACGTGAGATACGGCCTTTACACATATAAAGCTTTTTCGGGGGGAGGGGGCCGTATCGTACGCTTTGAAGACTATATCTTAAAAAATACTTAAAGTAGATCAACATGTTATATGCATTTTATATTTAAAAGAAAATTACAGTGTTTCTTAGTAAGGAGTTTTAGCTTAAAATTTATGTAATTTAGACATTAATAATATAATTTCGGACTCCAGGTGTCACTTTCCCTTGCATATTTTCTATATAAGAGAAATATTTACATGTATATAAATGTTTTTTTTTTTTTTTTTTTGCATTTTTTTTTTTTGCACAGAATGGCAAAGTCTAGCTCTGTTGAAGTTGTGTCTAAGTCACATTTCATATTCTACATTTAATTTGATGCAAAACTTTGTTTTCGTTGCCATATTTGTTAAAAGATTTTCCACGTACCTCTGCAGATAAACAAGTAAATTAAATAACTTGATCTGATTAATTTTAATTTTTAAAAATTTCAGACTAAATAAATAAGAGTACTTTAATTTCGCGACGAGCTTTTCTATACAAATAAATAAAATTGAAGTGTCTGTTTGTAATTTTAAATTAGTAGCTTTTTACTTAATGCACTAAAAGTATATACGGTACTCATAACAAAAAACCAATTTTTAAAATTTTTGTCTGTCTGTCTATCTGTCTGTCTGTCTGTCTGTTTGTTCCGGCTAATCTCGGAAACGGCTGGTGCGATTTTAAAAATTCTTTCACTAATGGAAAGCTACATTAACGGGGAGTAACATAGGCTATATTTTATTCCCGTATTCTTACGGGAACGGAAACTATACGCGTGAACGTGAAACTGAATGCCAAGATGAACGCCAAATTGAACGCCAAGCTGAGCTAATGAAGTCGTTGTTTTGTTTACTGGCGACCGATGCTCTTCATGAGACATAATAAATTTACGCGCACATGATAATACGCTGACACGTGCCATAATTTTTTTTTTATGATAGTTATCTCACACTGTTCAGTTAAGTAGAGCATCGGCTGTTTCGGATGCACTTTTAAAAATAATAAATCAAGGCTTCATAAGCAACAAGCAATGCAAGAAACAAAAAATGGATAAGTTTTACGGTTAGTTTTAATCCTTTTTTTTTTTTATTTACATTTTTAGTCACATTTAAACAATAGTTATTATAATCCCAATCTATATCTATACAAATAAATAAAATTGAAGTGTCTGTTTGTAATTTCAAATTAGCAGCAATTGTTTGCGGGGGCGGGGGTTTAAGGGGCGTTAGAAATTCCGATTTTTAAGTTATTAGACGTACAGTCTTGAAACTTAGTAAGTAGATTCCTCTCATAGGGTAGAGATACGCTACAAAATGGGTTTCGTGAAAATTGCCCTCAAGTGGCGTTGCGGGACTTAAGGGGCGTTACAGATAATTATTTCCATTTTTAAACTATTAGACGCACAGTTTTTATATTTGATAAGTAGATTTCTTTTATAGAGTAGAGATCAGCTATAAGAAGGTTTTGTGAAAACAGACCTCTAAATGGCGTTGCGGGGGATTTAGTGGCGTACTAGATAAATATTTTCGTTTTTAAACTACTTCACCTCCCTGCTTGAAAATTAGTAGGAATGTTTTTTCATGGAGTAAATATCGGCTACAAAACGGGTTTGGGAAAAATTGACCCCCAAGGGGTGTTAAGGGCAGATATAAATAATTATTTCTATTTTTAAACTATTAGATGCACAGTTTGAAATTTGGTAAGCAGATTCCTCTCATAGGATAGAGATACACTACAAAATGTGTTTTGTGAAAATCGATCCCTAGGCCGCGTTGCGGGGGTTCAAGGGGCGTTATTGATTATTTTTTTTTTTGCATTTTTAATTTATTGGACGCACAGTCTTCAAATTTTGCTAAGCAGATTCCTTTCATAGTGTGCAATTCCCCTACAAAATTGGTTTTGTAAAAACAGACCCAGAAGTGGCGTTAGAGATAATTATCCCCATTTTTAAACTATTAGACGCACAGTCTTGAAATTTGATAAGCAGATTCCTTTCGTAAAGTAGAGAACCGCTACAAAATGGGTTTCGCGAATATGAACTACTAAGTTTAATTTCGGGAGATTAAGAGGCGTAATTGATAAATATTTCCATTTTTAACTATTTGATCATCCTGCTTGAAAATTGGTAGGCATGTTCCTTTCATGGAATAGAGTTCGTCTAACAAAGAGTAAAACGAAAATTGACCCCCAAGGAGGGTTGCGAGGGGTCAAGAGGAGTTACAGAAAAAAAATCATATTTTTAATTGTTAGACCCATATACTTGAAATTTGTTAAGCATGTTTCTTTTGTTGAATAGGGATCCACTAAGAATGTATTTTAAGCAAATCAAGTTCTGAGGGGGTGCAGGGGGTTACTGGGACGTATTGACAGAAAAAATTACTTTTTTCAAGCTACAAGGACTATAATAATGAAATTTGGTTAGCATTTTTCTTTTGTTGAATTGAAATCCGCTAAGAGCGGTTATTTTGGAAAACGGCTCTCAACGGGATTACGGGGATATTGATAGTAAAACTTTTGTTTTTTTTCCTCTTAGATTTAGACTTGAAATTTGGCTTGCATGTTCAATTTACGGAGTAGAGATCCACCGAAAATTGGTTTTGCGGGAATCCATTTGGTTTTTGAGTTACGAAAGAGCAAACATCATTCTATACTTCAATTTTAGAGATTTTTAGAAAATACAAATTAGATGAGTTCTGCCTTTTTATTTATCAAGAGGTGACAGTTACAGGTCTAGGTATATTTTTCAATACAATCGAATTCTTAATGCTAGGACTTAGATATCAATAATTTATACGTATATATAAGCAGTAAAAATTTACAAAACATCATGAAATTCCCAGCGAAGCGGGCGGGTAACAGCTAGTATATCATATAAATTGTGTAATGACGGAAAAAGTTGATGGTAAAAAAAGTTTTAAAGAAAAATTTATTTTATTCTTTTTAGCTCGTTTAAATAAAAGCTTGTTTTAAAAAAGCTTTTTTACTTTTAATTTATTCTTTTTAGTTGCACATGGATATAAATTTTTGTGCGTAATACATATTTTCCTTTAGATACTATTTTTTAATAACATTTACAATAATATGCAAAATATTTTCCCTACATGTATAAAATGATGCACAAAACATAGTTAATGAGTTATTTGATGAAAATAACTGGATAATTTCTTTGAAAAAATTATAGAACAATTTTTATAAAATTCTAATATTTTTCAAAAGGAAATTTTTAAATCAATGGGTATTATTTAGAGAAAAAATGTTTGGTTCATTGTATATGCACAGTCATTTCTTACAGAAGTATAACAAATTTGGAAAAATATAGCGGAATTCATACAATTGTTGTACGTATAAGGTACTAATCTAACTTTAAGTCGTTACCCGCCAAATTGTTTCTAAGTTTCGCCAAGATGGTGGATAACATTACAGTATGGTTATATTGATTTTTATTGTTTGGTAATATGTTTGTTATAGTGTTTACGTATATAAGATCCTTCTAATTTGTTTATTTTTGTTCAGGTAACCCTATTAATTCCAAGCAATTCGATTGTCTTAAAAAATATTTGTCCATTTCTATATTAAACGCTATTTTGTTTTGATGTGATGTTCTATTTTTGTAATTTCCGTTGGATAATGAAAATATTATTTTGGTGTGAGTACGGATTCTTTTTTTAAAAAGTGTATGAGAGTTTAGTGTTAAATTATTACGGATTCTACTAATTTCGCTCTTTTGTTTAATTATATTTTTAAAGGAACTGAGTTTCTTTTTTTCACCATTTGTTAAGATTTTACAGATTTCTCTCCATTGGGAAACGTGATAAATCTGGTAAAGACGTAACAACTGCTTCTCAAAAAGGTAATAAATTAATTGGGTGGTCCAGTGGCGCACACAAGAGGGATGTCTTGGGGGCCCGGACACCCTCAAAGCCCTTGAGTTTTTTTCGATTGATGATAATCCTAAAAAATATTTATAACGTAAAATTTAATTAAGTACTTGTAATTAACAATTTATTTTATCAATTAATGCTCATTATTAATTCAATAATTTATTTTTTTTTACTTTTTTATTTTGTTAACAAAATCAGAAGAATCAATTGGTGTTGTCTTGAGATATGATACGAGTTGGGGGACTTTCGACCATGGATTCCTCTCTTGAAAATTTTGGTGTGCGCTACTGAGGTCGTCGATTTTTTTACTTTGAAACTTATGGTGTGCATTCCAAATGATGTAACAATAAATCTGCCAGGCAGAATTCTTTTGTTGATGGTAGTAAATTTCGAATTTTTACTGTTTTGTTTTTAATAAAAATGATTTTCTAATTTTTTCTACATCCTATGATAAAATGGCTTTATTAGTATTTAATTTTCCTCTCGGTTTCAAATTATTTATAATTTTTTAATGCTTTCGCTTCTTTTAATTTCTTGCTTTTTTGTCACATTTTGAAACTCCTCACATTCAGTTTCTTTATCCAAGTACTTATACTCTTGAGCGCCGTTTTACATGGAAAATGTAAGTATAAATTTTTTCCTATCCACTTTTTAAATAGTTTTAAATGGTTATAATTTTACAGTTCTCAGTTGTTTCATCAAGTTCCAGTAATTTTTTTCTTCACAGTTCGTCATTTTTAGTGCGAGAAGGCTATCTTGAATAAAATCTACATTCCGTCTAAAGCCTATTTGGCGTGATTTTAATCACGTCTTGCTGAAAACAAATAAATTGGAGTAGATATAGAACTAAATATTTCATTAAAAAAATACACGTATACTTGAAATAAATGAAAGATCTAATAAAAACAATATTTAGATGGCCAAAATACAGTAGTTACTTTCAAAATCGCAAAAAATGAGTTTTGCTTGTTTAGAAGCTGCCACTTGAATTTGAACAAGTAAGAATCCATATGGTAGCGAATCTATATGAATCTATATCTGTAAGTTGTCCGTACGCGCGTTTCTTGTTTCACTAAACTCTACTATCTTTCGGGTACTTACGTATTATACCTTATTTTTGGAAATACTTCACTGCGTTCGTTACTATAGAAAATAGGTTCCCAATTTTAATCATATTTCACAATAAAATAAGAGAAGAATACAGAAGAATCAACCAATTAGGAATAATATTATCTTCTATCAAAGTTATTGTGCTTGAGCATGTGCGAGAATAGTACAAACTATAAAAAAAAAGAGTAATTTTCTAGCATGCGTTAGCAAAATTATTGCGTTTGATCAAGTGTAGGAATGGTTTTTCTTAATTGGTGGCAGATCGAGGCATTTGGCGAATTTTTTCTATTCAATGTTTTAACTAGTAAATACGCTTATTTTATTAACACGCTTTTATAAGTTTCACTTGCATGTAACGGAATCTTAGAACTCGATTTTGACCTACTTAAAAAGATCGGATTCATTCGAAATTTCGCACACTTATCAAGGACCGATGACAATACAATAATTTCATAATTTTGTTCCATTGTCCTTTTCAGGATCGTCAGGAATAAGGATAATCAGATTTGGCGACAATTTCATATATCTTTTCCAGATTTGGCGACTTATTGCATGTACGATTTTCAAATTTGGCGACTAATTCCATATACCTTTTTCAGATTTGGCGACTAATTCCATATACCTTTTTCAGATTTGGCGACTAATTTCATACATCATTTCCAGATTTGGCAACTAAAAGAATAAGGTGTAACCCTAAGGCGAATGTTTTGAATTTAAAGCTAATTATATATACGAGTATAAAATAAACTTGCGGTTAATAGAAAGTAAGACAAACAAAAAAAGTGTTCTGTATCTGAGAAAATGGAGGGTGGGTGTGTGTTAGCAATTTCTTACCGTAATATAAACATTTGTCTGAGAATAAAAGAAAAAAAAAGGCTCATGCATGTGAAAAAAAAAATTTGTGTTCTAAACGCTAAATATTTGTTATTTTTATAAAGCAATACGTTTAGAAATGATGATACGAATTAACATGAAAGGAACACGTTTAAAGGGTGAAAAAAACGATTGACATTTAATATTACCATTTTTTTATTAAATCGCTTTCTTTAATGTCTGCCCGGGTGGAATTTTGTAATTGATTTTAAACTGTGTGTTTTTCCGAGGAGCTAGAGACTTGAAATTTGGACCATAGCTCGGAAGTGGATGACAATGCATGAAAATGTGAAAAAAGAAAACAAAATGCAAAAAATAGGAATTTTATAATCTTTAGTCCGTAAAAAAAACGTGGTACATTAAAATTTTTTTTAATTCGAACTTTTTCTTCTTTACAGACTTTTATTTGTTTGACCTGTTCAAAAGAGACGGAATCTAATATAACAATTAATTCCGAGGCCTCGTAAATGCAGAGAATAAATACACTTCAGACCCGTTAATTAATATCCATTAAAGAGCAAGACTAATTTTACAGCCACGTAATTCCAGCTTCAAATATCAAACTCAAGGATAAATTCAACAATGAATAAATGATAGTTTAAAAAACGAAAAAACACGCTTTTATTGTAGTTCGAACTAAAAAATGAAAAATAAATTATCCTTTGAAAAAAACGAAAAAACACGCTTTTATACTGAATCGAACTAAAAAGTAAAAAAATAATTCTTAATAAAGAATAAAATGATTATAACGAGAAAATGAATGTCATTGGGGTAAAAGCGTGGGGTGCTTTGTACTACATTTTTACACTAATTTAGCTTTTCGGAATAGAAGTTAGAAATTACAACAATTGATACATTTATAGAACACCCCACGCTTTTTTACCCCAATGACATTCATTTTCTCTCTCGTTAATCATTTATTCTTTATTAAGAATTATTTTTTTACTTTTTAGTTCGATTCAGTATAAAAGCGTGTTTTTTAGTTTTTTTTCAAACTATAATTTATATGTATTGTACTATCCATTATATGATATATATCTCAATCATCACTGTAGATATTTATCATTGTGTTAATACGTTTGTTGGTTCTTTGCAACAAAATTACAATTATTTTTGAGGAAAATATTAGTGACACCGTTTGATTTTTCCCCCCAGTACTAATGTTCATCATAGCTTAATTCAATATAGGACTCTTTTTAACTCTTTTAGATATTTTGCTGATTCTGCTCATACTGCACTAATGGAAACAATTAAAGAGAGGAATGTTTTATTTAAAAACAACAACAACAAAATAATAAATTAGGGGTATCAGATGATATCTTAGCTCTTCGCGGTCACATCTGCCATGCAGTGACTTCTGAAGTCTTAAGGCAATGGATCGACTTTTTGCAGGAAACCTCGCTTGCTCATTGAAGCATGTAGAGTAAGGACGTTTTGAAACATCATAGCTTAGACCAATCTTTGTTTTTTGAATTTCTTTGCTTACCCATCGTTCATAGGGTCAGTCGTCATCGTCTAAATCGGGGGTACTCAAACTTTTTTTCGGCGGCCCGCATGCACGTGACAGTTATTTCACGCGAGTCCCATACGCATGGGATGTATTTCACGAGGACCGCAACATGGGGCTAGTGGAAAAAAAGACACTATAAAACCAAAGCAATATTGAGCAAAGCAAAGTTGATCAAAATATTAAAATTTATTTTTGGCTTTTATTTTAATACTATATTAATTTTCCTAGACCAAACACACGCACTCAAAAATATTTATTTTTATTGATTTCTTATTGAGTTATGGGGTAATTTCTATTTTATTTCTTTCATCTTACAATCTATTATTAAATAAAAAAAATTATAGCAAAATTCATATATTTGATTGTTTGTTGGATAGAATTTTCCGCTAAATTTTTAGTGCATTGTTTTCCAATAATTGAATTTCTTGTATAATGGGCAATGACCGGGCCACTCAGAAAAGGCCGGCGGGCCGCAGGTTAAGTATCAGTGGTCTATATGATGCCACAAGATGACGGATAGTTGGAAGACTCGAGGTGGATCAATCACAAGCTATTTGCTTTTTGGACCTCGTAGTTTCGAGAAATGTGGTGCCCAATCTGTGGAAACAGTTAATAGATACAGGAACAGTGGTCCACTGGCTTGGCCAAGGCTACAAATAGGCAGTGATACTAGCTCGAGACCGTTATTTGAGACTTCTAGATAAAAAGAATTGATCTGTGAAAGCGACACGACTGACTGACTCACAGTCAGTATAATGCAACAGGAACATTCTTTTCACGGATAACAGTCATCCAGAGACTTAATTCAGGCACTCTGTTATCTGGATCCCTTTGACTATGTACCTCAAAAAACATCATTTATCCTGTTGCAGAAAATACCTGCCTTGCACTCAGGATGAATGGAGGCGGATTCTTATAAGTGAGGAGTCGCGATTCAGTCTGGACTGCGAAACGAGATGTGTTCTTATCTGAAGAGAACCTGGAATTTAGTATCGGCCGACATTGCCGAAAAGGACCACTATGGTCGAGGTAGTTTGATGTTCTGGGCAGGCATCCTGGAAGATTGGCATACTGACCTTCATGTGTTCGACAGAGCTACTCTGACAAGTCAGCAATACAGGGACGGAATCCTTGCACTCTATATCAGACTTTTCAGTGGATATTATGGATCAAGTTTTTTCTTTATGGACGATAACGCAAAGATTAGTTGGTGTACGAATACCTTCAATCGGAGGATATTTAACGATTGGAGTGGCTTGCGGTGTTCCATGGCCTTAATCCCATCTAACACGAACGGGACGTCCTTTAGCTCTCAATTGCAGCTCGAAGACCAGCTTCAACTACCATCGATGAGCTCAAGAGTGCCTGGGTGAAAGAGTGGGTGCTGTTGCCACAAGGATTGATAAACAGTATGAAACACCGATGTATAGCTGTTAGAGGCGATCATACACCTTATTATTATACCTTACTTATTACCTACCTTATTGCACCTTTTTCTCTGACTTACAGGGTATCGGGCAGCTGCTGTGTTGGACAAGTAACCAGTTCGTTATTTACGGTGCAAGCTGTGCAGGTTTTCCCATACATTGGTCTATTTCTATTCTTTTCATACTTTTGCTAAGTGCTTCTATTCAGCCATTCCCATGCTTTGAATTTGCATTTGGATCCAGAATCTGGCAATAGCTTATTTATTGTACTCAGATTTAGCGCGGGCTCTGCATTTTTGAATGTAAGTTTTAGGTAAGTTGTCTTTTTCTTGTAATAGATTTAGAAAAAAAGGTTGAGTACCCCTAGTTTTGTATGTTGCTCTCTATCATATCCATCACATCTGGCATTCTCGCGAACGTTTGCGTGAGTCTGGGCAACCTATCGGACGTCTGCGCAAAACATGCAAAAGTGCTATACCTCGTACAATTTCAGTCAGTTTTGGTCAAATCAATACTTCTATATCTACCGAATCTATCTTGAATGTGCATTTTATAATTTGCACGCGTGCGCTAGTTGTAACTCACAGTATTAAGTATTTACGGCAGTAGATTAAAACAAAATCATAGATACACTTTTAAGTCGTAAGCAAACATTTGACAATAATAAAGTATCAACGAGTATACAGACGAGCATGATTCCGAAAATTAAATCAAGGAAATATTCTCAATAATACTTAAATTTTGGATTTACCACTACTGAAGTAAATGGAGGAAAAAATGGTTCTGATGTTATGTGTTAAAACTTGCAAACCTGAAGAACAACAAGTGGGAGTTGTTTTTAAAACCATTGAAAATCATTTAGCCATGCTGGCAAAGAATTTTAAAAAGTATTTTCTTGCTGAGGACAACTTGATAGCAAGTTGCGAGTGGGTTAGTGATCCATTTCAAAATATTTCAAAAGGGCTCTACACGGCCGAAGAAGAAATCTTCATAGATTTCACATCCAACAGTGAAATTAAAAGTCAGTTTTGTAATAAATCACTCTTTGAATTTTGGGTAGAGGTGGATGATGAATTTTCTGCAGTGAAAACAAAAGCATTTCGTATACTATTACCCCATTTTCAACAACCTACCTTTGTGAAACCGGATTTTCTGCGGTGGCTGCTTTGAAGACAAAGTATAGATCTCAGCTAAATATAGACAAATAACCCAAAGTGTCATTTTCTAATATTAAGCCTTCCTTTGAAAAACTTTGCTCTGCAAAACGAGCTCATATATGTCACTAATAATTATTAAACTTGTTCTTAATTTAGTATCAAGAAATTAGTTAAAAATACCTAGTGTAGTACTGATACATAAAAAGTACACTGGCTGAAGTACCCGCTCTTATTTTCTTTTTTGCATGTGTTCATTTCTTAAGAAATCCAACCATCATAATATAATAGCTAAATTGCAAGGAGAGTAAAACCCAGTGCACGACAATGTATACAAAAATGCTAAAAGATTTTTTTAAAATGAATGGTCATATTGTAAATAGTTTTAGATTAACTGTAATTTTTAGCCTCACAGAGTTAGCATTTAGAATTACTGTTAAGCAATGAAAAAGAATATAAAATTTCGATGAGAATAATTGTGTTATATTTAATATTAAAGCATGAAGACTTCAAAATGTCTAAATTGGGAAGCAGGCCCGCACTCGATACTAACGTTAATGGTCGAGAGGGGTGACTCAGTCAGGCCAATCCTTTTTTTTAAATAATTATTTTTAATGTACACGATAAAAATAGTAATTCCAATGAATAATTTAACTAGAAGAAAATATACTTACCTACTCTTTCAAGGACTTTTCAATTTTTCTTTGATAATTTGAGAAAAAATCCAATAAATCTGAACTTAAATTATTTAAATGTGCATTATCTTAATAAAGGACACAAACCACAGACACTTTACACTAATATTACAGGAATGTTATTTGCAGGCAAAACTGTCATATTTTGTTCAAGTTATTGTAGTTTTATTGTCCTTGATGATTGACAAATAGCATGTAGAACTTTTTCTTGCTTGTGTCTTTTTTACAGGGCGCAGTGTGTCTTGTGGTCCACTTATGGCTTCATATTTTAGTTGATGAAGTTCTTTAGGAAGCGTTTGAAAATTTTCCTTTCGTTTCCTGTTCATCGCTTTCCCCAAATTAACTTTCACTATCATGAGTAGTATGCATTACTTCAACAGCCTTGCTTGATCAGGGGTGAAAAGTGAATTAAGTCTTTCTTTTATTCCTACAGCTAATGTACAGTAGTTCAACAATAATAACAGTGATGAAATTTTTATCTTCCTAAATTTTTTTTGATTCTGGATCTGGGTTATGTTTTTTCTCAAGAAGAGTCGTATTTTAGCTTCAAAAAGAAAACGTAATAAAAAAATCTCTTATCATGGGATTACAGCAATTCAAACAAAATGTTTTTTTATTTGGTTATAGGATCAAAGATTGAAGCTTTTTTTTGATGACGTAATATCGCTAGATGGTATATAAAAATTAGATCAGTATAAATGTGTATTTTCTCATTATGTCAGAGAAAGTATTTGTTTTACTTCATATTCCACAGTTATTTTTTTAAAAATCTTTTATTTTCGATATAATCGCACCTTCCTTGCAGATTTATCATGCCCTTCTAAGGGGGCGTGCCACACAGTTTGAGAAATGCTGGCTTACGAGCTTAAAGGTATTACCAATTAGTTACTGTGGCTAATAAATTTTGTATAATTGTTTTGTTATTATGCTGTTGATATACATGAATACATTCATTTACAAGAAAGCATTTGTTTCTTACTATAAGAAAGTTTTTGTTCTAATTCTCACATCCCACACAAAGTACAACAAAATTCAGAGATAGTTTTGATTCAATGAATTTTAAAAGCGTAATAGTAAACAGATTCGTAAATTTTTTAATGGCTTTAAAAACTCATGAAATCTGTATCAACTTAGAATCCGTAATGAAACATGGAACTTCAAAAAGTAATTCATCATTGCGAGGGAAGATGTTATTGGTAACCATATTTCGACTTATTTTGATGATGCTTTAGGACAATATGAGACGTATTTTTGAATCATGCGAATTATCTGAAATTGATGTCATACTTTAAATTGAATAGAGTTAAATGTGCTGATAATCTTTTGAGAATGGCAATCAATTGAAAAATTTTAATGCTTTTCCATAAGTAAAGAGCTTAAAAGGGGAAAGATACATACAAAATATAAATGAAAGATATGGTTCTTTAAAAACTAAAAGTTAAAGATCCCAATCAAATGAAAAAAGAAGCAAGAAGAAATAAAATATTTTGAGGAAAGCGGAATGTTTTTATCAACTGTTTTCCCAATGCTGTGGATAATGTCCCAGAAGCACAACAAAGTTTTTGTTATTTTTGTCAATAATTATGCCTTAAGCCTAAACTTCGAATAATAGAATAGTCAGGCTTACCTCAATTCACATCGGGTCTAGAGGATTTTGAGAGTCTTTGCTTTATCTAGCTCATCCAAAAGTTCATCATATTTAAATTATAATTCATATAAAAGGTTCAAAGAAGAAAACCAGACTTAAATAACGAGCTCAAGAAATCCGTAGAATACAACTAGCAGCTTTTTTGACAACCGACTAGGTTTTCCGCGATATAAAGTGCGTTGCCACTCAACTGCAACTGAGAAAAAGAAGTAATTAATTAAAATAATTCAAGTTGCGAAAGTTCGAGGCGAGGATTCGCGATATATATATAATACGTATATAATTAGTAGCTTTAAGAGCTTTACAGTTTATTTAAATTAATTAAGCATTGAAAAAATTACTTATAACTTCTAATAAATATGTCGATTTTAATTATAAAATATTTCTTAACACATTACTCGTATTGTTAGAAGTACACTCCTTAAAAGGGAAATTACAACACCAAGAAATAATGCACATAGCGTTATGCACATTTCAGGAGCGATAGTGGTGAGATGGATATGTAAATGATAAAAAAACAAACAAATAAAATCATTATATACCAATTTATTCAATATCTAATGTGTGCCCACCTCAGGCAATTATAGAAGCCTCAATCCGGTGAGGCATTCTATCAAATAGTCCATTGATAGTTGCCTGAAGTAACTGTTGTCAAGCCACCATCCAATACTCTGCGCAGATCATCTACGGTTTGCACTAGTGGTCCCTGGTTCATGTAACGTCCAATGAGATCCCGCAGGTGTTCGATGGGATTCAGGTCTTATCCATTCAGGCTGTTAAGGTATCCGACTACCCTAAAATTGGAAATTTTTCCAATAATTGACAATTTTTTGTGATTTTATTTTATAGATCATCTTATTAGCTTCATAAAAATACCAAATTTATTATTTTCCGTTCACTAGAACAAAAAATATACAAGTGTTTTAGTAAGAGCAGATGCGATTACTTTAAGCAAGAGGTCATACTTCAAAACGCGTTTTACTCGAAATGTGTTTTTTTGAAAATGCTCAAACGGGGACAGCGATTGCTCAAAAAGTTTTGAAAATAATTACCTGAATTTTTTTGTGTAACTTCTGTATAACAGTAGAAGTGTTTTAACTTTCAGATTTATCAATCACCGTTTTATTACAAAATTTACAGTCCCTTATATTAATATCATCACTGTCTTTTTAAGCAATTTCATATAGTAACTAAGATAAAGTGTTCTAGTTTTTGTAAGAATTAATATATCTCTTATCCTAAAAGTCACTTCAAAAAGGAACAATATAGCAACACCTCAGAATTGAAAAATTGAAAATTTGTTCATAAACTTTTGGTACAGAATGGGCTGCGTTTATGTTATTTTTTGTCAACTTTTACCCATTTTTTCCCATTTAGTAATAACTATTTAATTTTTTCTTCTTAATTTTAGCCTATTTTTCATAAAATGTACTAAGCAAATATAAAAACAACAAAAAAAAAATCCCCATATCTTTATTTTAAAAAAAAAGGTTGTCGCAGTAGTCCGTGCGGCACATGGCCTGGCATTGTCTTGCTAAAATACCGTGTTGGAGGCGCTTTGCAACAAGGACAAAACAACAAGCTTCACAACTTGTGTGACGTAGCAATCCACTGTCACACGGCCGCCAATGTGTACCAAAGGCATCCTGTGATCGAACTTTATTCCACCTCAAAGTATGAAGCCAAGTGTAGGACTGGTATGACGCTTGGGTAGGTTCGTAGCTTTCTCCGTGTCGCCGCCATACCCGTCGATGACTGTCTTTCCTCCACAAACAGAAACGAGTTTCATCCGAGAACAGTACCCGATGTCATTCTATGGTCCTGGTACGAAGACGATAACCCCACGTCAGGCGTCTAGCCCTGTGTTGAGAGGTCAACGGTACTCTGGTTGCTGGTACCCGTGCACAGTGGCGTAGCTAGTAATGGCCTAGGTGGTGCCATGCCCATTGGTCTGAGCCCGTCGAGCTCAGGGGGCCCCCGAACCCTGACCATCAAGGAAGCCGAACTTGTGATAATTTCTTCCTTAGTTAAGATATAAATATAAGAGGTTGCAACATAACTGTAATCAGGGCAACTCATTTGAAAGTAATTTCGAACCCTCTAGGGAATTCCCCTAAACTCTTTCCTTTGTTTGTATAGCGTTGCAAACTTTACATTATTTTTCAATTTTTTCCCTTTTTCTAACTGTTACTCAAAAATAAACTTCAAGTTCCATGAAAAAGCTTACCATACATCTTAAAAAACCTACACAGGAAGTTATTTCTTCTTGGTCATTTTATTTTTAATAACAATATGACTCATAATAAGCTATTTTCCTGTTTCAGTTTTTCACAAACTACTCGTATCTGTAATAGAGTAATGAAATTTTGTCCCCCCTCCTCTGTTCTTTCGCAGGGGTATTTTTAAAAAAATAATCATAATAATACTGTATTATATTTGCATGCATATTTTTTGTATCATTTCCTGTCTATCACGTGTCAAATCGAACCTGGGTAATTATTAAAGTTCACACTCATCGACATATTGTAAGTAGTATATAGATTTTTTTTTCTCTACGTTCTACATAGCACGATAAAGGGCTTATGTTAAAGTAGCTTTGAATATTTGAAATACTAGCATAATTTTACTCGATAAAACCCAAACCAAATAGGACCCTTGTTTTATTTTTTTTCACCAGGGCCTTTGGATACCTAGCTACGTAACTGCCCGTACACGAAACTGTACTTCATGCAATTTGTTGCGTATGGTTTGGGGAGACCTGCCCTGGAGGCAACCGGGTTCGGATGTCCTGTTGCAACGGGTCAATCTGTAACCTTCGACTAATCCTTTTGGGGTAAAATTATTTTTTAACTGTATGTTCGATTGAAAACTTTCTCCCGAAAAAGAAGACTAGAATTATTCTATTTAAGCGTTGACATTTAGGTACGCGATGTTAGTCGACGGATAGTCGATTATTGATAATTGGAGAATAAGTGATAAAATTGTGCTTAAGATTTACGACCTGAGGTCGCACAATTAAGTAAGAGATTTTGTTTAATGAATGCTTAAAATAGTGTAAATGATTTATATCTGGATGTGTAATACGAAAATATTACTTTCTGTTTTATTTGTTTTATGTTAAGATTGTAATATCTGCAAGCAATGCCGTTCCTTTCATTATAATGGCGATTCAATTGTAACTTGGGGAAATGTGGGCGATAGAGCTAAGTTGGCATCATTTTTGGCGAGTTGGTGACTATATGGATACGTATGGAAATTACTGGAGAAATCTATTAGTATCACGATCTGTGATGTAAGCGGATCTTTTACGGCGGACGGAAATTAGAATTATCGAAGCACTTATACTCAGTGTGAGAAGAAAAAGCAAACTATGAATGAGAGTAACAAAAATCAACAACATTTGGAGGGATGGAGGAAAGCAAAGACCCGGCGGCTCTCCAAAACGGGCGCCCAGTGAAGCGAAAAGAGGAAATGGTCTTTTTCGAGATCCGTTTGACCGATAAATAGGGAGTCGCTCGCAGAAAACTGAGTTAGTGTTGTTTTGACCGTTGAAGGCTAGTATTGTTTCGACCGTTGAAGAGCTAGTATTGTTTCGACCGTTGAAGAGCTAGTATTGTTTCGACCGTTGAAGAGCTAGTCTTGTTTCGACCGTTGAAGAGCTAGTCTTGTTTCGACCGTTGAAGAGCTAGCATTATTTCGACCTTTGAAGAGCTAGTATTTTTTCGACCGTTGAAGAGCTAGTATTGTTTTGAACTGTTGAAGAGCTAGTATTGCTTTGACCGTTGAAGAGCTAGTCTTGTTTCGACCGTTGAAGAGCTAGTCTTGTTTCGACCGTTGAAGAGCTAGTCTTGTTTCGACCGTTGAAGAGCTAGTATTGTTTCGACCATTGAAGAGCTACTATTGTCTCGACCGATGAAGAGCTAATATTGCCTTGAACTGTTGAGGAATTGCTTCGGTCGAGCGATTGCTTGCTGTTACATTAGTAATAGTTGTGTCAGAGTGCTGTAGAAGTTGTGAAAACCTTCTGGGATTTGTTTTGCATATTTTACTGTTGTATCCAGCATTCGTAAGGATTGTTTTTCGACAATAAATTTTCATCGCTCCTGAAGTCTTGTTTTTTGAGACTGATAGCATAAAATCTCCGAACCCCGATCTACGTAAAAATATGTAAATTATCACAGAAAAACCTACAACATACTCACTCTTCTATTACTTTAAGTTTAATCTGTGCTTTTTCTGCACTATCCAAAAATACATTATCGCTTCAGCATATTTTTCTTACACTACTAGAATATGTTTAACTTATAATTTTAATCAACGTTTTCGAAATAGGGTTTGCAATATCAGACCAAGAGTTCAATACTGGTATTCGGTATTTTTTAGAACTTAATACCGGTTTTAATAACGGTATTAGAAATTTTAGGAAAAAAAAGAAAACACATGTGTTTTTCTTTGTTTTACTCGCCAGTTTTTTTAGAGAGTGTAAATATCTCAAGAAATAATTTGTAACTTATAAATTATAATATATAAGAAATCACCAAAAAATAAAGGAACATCTTAATCACAAAAAAATTTAAAGGAGCATTTAAATCCCCAAAAAATGCAAGTATTACTGTCACACACATTTTACCTATAATTTCATCCAAATTATCTTTTCCCCGAAATAATCTAAAATCCTTGACTTCTTGGGCTTAGAAACTGCGCTTAAAATTGTACCTTCATCGCAATTAGATTCTTTCATCTTTAACAAATTTGTATCATGTTTTGTTTTTAAATGTGCATAGAGTCCGCTTGTATTTCCTCCATTCACTTTAATAACTTTAGAGCATTTTTTACATTGTGCCATCATATTCTTTTCGTCATATAAATAATGAAACCAAACCGAAGAATTATCAACTGATTTTTCATGTTCTGTAATGTTATTCTTATTAATTATTATGAGTTATTATTTATGAGTATATATATAAGGAATCTGAAAAACATTTTGAATCCTCAAGTAGGATATGATAACAATATGAATAACACAAATTCACCAATTTAGAAAATATTGCGCATTTTCTTTTCACAGGGACAACCTTGGTTTCTCAGATACGAATATCAGACTACGAATCCTGTGCAAGTGCAGTGTTGCTCTAAGCTTTAATAGGAGAGTTTGGCCTTGGATGATTCAGATACTTAAAACTTTTCTTGATTGTACGATGCAACTTTGTATTCACAGTCTAATTAGTTTTGCCCGTTAGGGAGACATTGTAGTAACAGGTGTTGTAGTTGCTAATGCCACCTGTCTGACGTAGTCAGATCAAGGCCCACGAAATTCATCATGGCATCGGGCTATATTGTACGCCTGTCGTTAGCCGTAGGATTGAGCACCATGCAGGTGACAGTACGATTTGTCTCGGTTCAACACCAATTTAGAAGGAGAACACCCTGGGAGTGGTCAGGGGTTTCCTACCTCTCTTCCCCTTCCACCAACCACAAGAGAGGACTTGTGGCTCGTCGGCTATTTAGAGTACACCCATGCCACCAAAGCACTATACATTTACAAACATCCATGTCTTCTCCGGGATTCGAATCCAGGCCCTACGGCACAGTAGTCAGCGTCGCTAACCACTATACCGGATGGGCGACAGTAACAGGTGTTGATGGATGAAGGAAGGCAGATGAGCTTGGATATGTTATTCCTCTTTCAACGAGAACTTAGTCAGGAGTAGTGTATTTAGTTCTTTTTGTCAGAGAAATAATTTATGTCTATATTTTTAAGTTCAGATTAATAGTTTTTTTATCCCGTTGTATCTGGCAATGGAAAAAATCAGATGATAGATTTAATGAGTTGCCTTAGAGCTGTCGAACCAGCTAGGAAAAATAAAAATAAGAACAACGGAATGAGCGGAATATAAAGACGTTTAATATTTTCACCTTCTGAAATGGATGTAAAATTATTTCATTAACACGCTTTTATAAGTTTCACTTGCATGTAACGGAATCTTGGAACTCGATTTTCACCCACTTAAAAAGGTCAGATTAATTCGAAATTTTGCACACTTGTCAAGGACCGATGACAATACAATGATTTCATAACTTTGTTCCATTGTCCTCATCAGGATCGTCAGGAATCACGATAATCAGATTTGGCAACTTATTGCACATACAATTTTCAGATTTGGCGACTAATTCCATATACCATTTCCAGATTTGGCGACTAATTCCAGATTTAGAGACTAAAAGAAAAAGGTGTAACCCTACAGCGAGTGTTTTTAATTCATACACTTGTGGTTTATAAAAATAAAACAAAAAAGTGCTCTGTATGTGAGAAAGTGGAGGGTGGGTGTGTGTTATCAATTTCTTACTATAATATAAACATTTTTCTGAAAATGAAAATAAAAAAAAAGGCTCGTGATGTGAAAAAATTAATTTATGTTCTAACTGCTAAATTTTTTTAATTTTGATAAAGCAATACGTTTAGAAGTGATGATACGAATTAACATTATAGCAATACGCTTAAAAGGTGAGAATATGATTGACACTTAATATTACCATGTTTTTATTAACTCGCTTTCTTTAATATCTGTCCGGGTGCAATATTGTAATTGATTTTAAACTGTGTGACTTTCCGATGAGCTAGAGACTTTAAATTTGGACCATATCTCAGAAGAAGACAATGAATGAAAATGTGAAAAAAGGAGAAAAAAAAAACGAAAAGGAGGAATTTTATACTTTTTAGTCCGTTATAAAAACATGGTACATTCTTTTTTCTCAATTCGAACTTTTTTTCTTCTTACCACACATTTTATTTGTTTGACCTGTTCTTTTGAGACGGAATCTAATATAACGATACCGGACTCATCCGAGGCCCTGTAAACAGAGAAAATAAATACGCTTCAGACCTTTTAATTAAAATCCATTGAAGAGCAAGACTTATTCCAGCAGCCACGTAATTCTGGCTCCAAATATCAAACTCAAGGATAAATTCAACAATGAATAAATGACAGTTTAAAAACAAAAAAACACGCTTTTATTGTAGATCGAACTAAAAAATGAAAAATAAATTATAATTTTAAAAAACTAAAGAACACGCTTTTATACTGAATCGAACTAAAAAGTAAAAAAATAATTCTTAATATAAGAATAAAATGATGAACGAGAAAATTAATGTCATTGGGGTAAAAGCGTGGGGTGTTTTATAAATATATCAATTGTTATAGTTTCTAACTTCTTTCAATTCCAAAATTGCACCCCACGTTTTTACCCCAATGACATTAATTTTCTCGTTCATCATTTTATTCTTATATTAAGAATTTTTTTTTTTTTACTTTTTAGTTCGATTCAGTATAAAAGCGTGTTCTTTAGTTTTTTTAAAATTATAATTTATTTATAATATATTTTAATCATGATGCAATAATTAACACTATAACATAAAAACAAAATCGTATACTATTTAGCTATGTTGGTGATCCCTGAACATATGAGAAACAATTTGAAAAATTTCTAATAAAAATACCGAAAAACTTGTGAATACCGGTATTTCAAAACTGTACAAATATCTCAAAATACCGGTATCCGGTGTTCCGGTATACCGGTATTGCAATCACTATTTCGAATATTTTACTCATAATTTATTCAGAACTTGAATTTTTTCCCTGTTTCTAAAAAATAAGTTGTTATAAAATTCTGGCAATGTTTCAGTAACTTTAACTTAACTCAGTGGCACAACAGTCCATGAAAGCCAAGGTTTACTGTGCCCATCTCAGTATACGTGACCTTGGGCCCGGGGTGCAAGAGCAGATGTCCCAGTAAGGTGGTCAGTCTGGTGCGAAACTCCCAATGTTAAGTTCCCAAGCAAGCTTCGTACTTATTTATCGACCCACTGAAGAGATGAAAGGCTGAGTCAATCTTGCCCAAGCCTGAGGTTTGAACCTCGAACCTGTGGTGTGGACGCGCGATCCGCTACCACTCGGCCACTGGGCAGTAATTTTACTTGTGTATATAATTCGGTATTTTACTCATAATTTTCAAATATTTTATTCATTTATTTTTCGAATAATCTATTCACAATTTTTAATTTTTCCTTATTTATTTATTAATAATTTGCCTTAAGACCCCATAGCAAACTTTCAAAATCATTTACTCACTAATATTGTATAATTCAACAATTAACTTTCACTTCTTATTTATACTGCTGGCCACCGTAAATGCAACACCAAGAAAGACAAGAGATAGCACAACAAAATTTATTTTGTAGATAATATGTTGACCAAGTATCAAATGATTAAATTTATAGACTTCTGTGAAGTGTGGTTCCTGCCAGAATCAGTAGCTAGAGTAGCCGCCATTATTGGAGATCACCGCTGCCACACGCCTCGTCATTGATTCAAAGAGACTTTGGGTGTGTTCTTGGGGTACAGCAGACCAAGAAGCTTCCAAACGTTGCCAAAGTTTATCTGGTGTGGCAGCTGGGATGTAATGTGGGTCACCCGTTCAGCAACCATGGACCACATGTCTTCTATCGGCGAAAGATCCGGACAGCGAGCCGGCCAGGGAAGCAATTCAATCTGACGATTGACGAAGATCCTTTGGACAATGCGTGCCACGTGTGGTCGTGCATTATCCTGTTGAAATATGGCTGTGGCCAAGCCCTGAAGGTAAGGAAGGACAACTGGCTCCAACATCTCGGAGATGTAGCGCTGGCTGTTTGAAGTACCGGTAATGCGTACTAGAGGAGTGCGAGAGTGATATCCAACGCCACCCCATACCATAATACCTGGTGCAGGACCAGTGTGGCAGTTCATAATGCAGCTGTCCAGCATCCTCTCTCCATGGTGTCTCCAGACTCGAATCCGACCATCGTGGTGTTGCAGACGGATGCGTGAATCGTCAGTAAAGACAACTCCATTCCATTCTGCCGCCCACATCCTTCTTTCCTCGCACCATTGGTGGCGGAGACGTCTGTGGTTCTGCGTCAAGGGTAGACCAAGCAATGGACGTCTTGCGGACAGACCACTCTGCTGTAAACGACGTCGAATGGTACGCGCAGACGCTGAATGATGCGTTACAGACTCAATGTGCTGTGCTATGGCTCGTGATGTGACTGAGCGATCCATCACTGCCATGCGCACAATTTGCCTGTCCTCAAGTGAAGTGGTGCACTGAGGTGGATGCGATCGACGCCGTCGGTCCGTCGTACCCTCCTGCATCCAACGGTCACATATCCGCATTACAGTTGTTTGGTTTCGTCGGACACGACTACCGATTTCCCTGAAAGATAATCCACAATCTCGGTAGGCCACTATCCTTCCTCTGTCGAACTCGAATACTTGATCAAAAGCTGATCGCTGTTTTCTACGAGACATAACTGATCGTTTTTTTGAAAACACCACAAGAAAAACACAATTGCCGAACTTGAAATCGTCGAAATCTCCAAGCCTTAAAAAGCGGTGCGTGATGTATGTCTTTGCTGAAATTCTAATCATTTGCGTATCTCACCTCCGCTAATGCATGTTGTAAATTTCATGTTATTTGCGTGCTTCCTTCAGGGTGTTGTATTTACGGTGGCCAGCAGTGTAGACCAATTTTTATAATCTTTAACGGGAAAAAAATGTTTTTATTATTTTATCCAAAAGTATACTTACCTTTAATTTCTATTGTATTCCCTTACCCCTTAAAATTTTATAAATTTTTATCCTTTGGAAAGGATGAGGAACATTTTATTGCAATTTTGCAGTAATTTGTTTAATTCTTTAATAATTTTTACCCTTCAATTTCGGGAACATAGACAAATATAGAATATTAATATACATGAAATGTTGAAGATTTGAGATATAATATCGTAAAATTCGGAGTAATAACGTGCGCCTATACTTTCAAGCTGCACATTTTAGTTTTTATAGGTATATTCGCCATATAACCTCACACCCTCTTTTACAAAGAAACTTAACATATATATATATTACGTGCGCAATGCTGTTATGTTTTGAAATTATTTATTCGAGGTAACATTTCAAGCTTTTGAAAAACAAATGCATTCTAGAATTACAGCCGTTAAAGTGCATAACGTATGCCAATTCTTTTAAATAAACAGTATTTCGATACATGTAAAAGTCTAATTTTTTTCTATGCTCATCTTTTTTATTTTTTATTTTTAAAGCTATCATTTTTATATCTGCAGTTTAACTCGCACTGACTTATTTTTTTGTTAAAAGTGCGCATTATACAACGAATTTTACTGCCTAATGTCTTCAACCTTTGTACTTTTAAATAAAACAAATTATTAGTTAAAAGTATAAAAATGACATTCCCTTCACCTATCCAGTGAAAATATTTTCTTTCAGTTTTAAATGTAATTAAAGTTCACATACTCTAAAACTATAAGATGGATTTTGAGCGTCACAAAGTTTAATAATGAGAAAATGAAGAAGACGAAATATTTAATTTCTTTCAGCACATCATATAAGAATTTTGACTCACTTGAATGCAATTTACATCATCTTCATTAAAAGTTCCTCCCTTCTGAAATATTTGTTTATTTAATAATGTCCAGACAAATTTTTTCGAGATTCCAGTACAAACTCAGTTTAACTTGCACTAAAAATATACTGTAAACTAAATTAACTATGAAGGAGTTGGATGTAATGAAGTTTAATTTTTACCTCTTTTCAGTTTCCCTAGATGGGATAAATGAAATTAGTCATCCAGAAAAAAATGTACTCTAAAATTGCTTTATATTCTACAGAAAAATTTTTAGAAGATAATAAATTGCTCTTGTTTCATATAGACAAGTGCAATGGACGAAAATTTTCTTTTATTTGTTAATAAAAATTCAAAGGAACACACGCGTATGTGTGTGTATAGATATATAGGAAGGAGAAAAGCGAATTGCTCACTCCTCACGAACTCTCCGAAATTATTAAACCTACAGATATGAAATTTGGTAGGCATGTTTCTTTTTTTTTTTTCTAATTGAGATCCGCTAAGAACGGGATTTGCGAAAACCTAAACCAAGGATTATTGCGAGGGCTGAAGGAAGTTATATACATAGAAATTCGCGTTTTTGAACAATTAGACCTACGGACTTGAAATTCGGCAAGCATGTTTATTTGTTGAGCAGTTTGTGATATATTGGAGCAAAATAATTGAAATTTGGTAACCATGTTTCTTTTGACCTGCTAAAAACGGGTTTACCGAAATCAACCGCCGAAGTGGGCTTAACCCCTTAACTGTGACATATATTTCAGAAAAATGAATAAAAAATGGAATATTTTTTTGACTGCTTAATTTTGTTCTTTTGTTTCTTATTACAAAAATAAAATTTTAAATACATACACTTCAAAAAGTCATGGATTACACACACACATCTTATTCAATTGGAGAAAATTAACAAAATTTTGAAGCTAAATGTAACATAATATAAAAACACAGCAATTATGTTTTTCAATACATAAATTTTACAAATCTTTTACAGTACGTTATATTCCAAAACGCGGAGCTCATATCGCACTCTTTGCCAAAAACATTTTCATCGGTTTTACGACAGCGTTTAAAACACTGTCTGCTTGGAGTAAATTTTTTCCCCGTTTGTGGAATGTGTTCAGGAAAGTGCGACTTGTACACTAGGACGCCCTGGTCCTGGTAGCTCACATTCTCCCTCCTTCGACTGAAGTCGTAATCGGTGAAAAAACAGGACCACTAATGGATTACTATTAGGAAAATAGTGAATTAAGTATCCTAAAGTAGAAAGGACCTCAACTCGGGCTTCACATAATAGAAACTTCAATTTTTCTCCTGCCCGATGGAAGTTCGGGCATCACAAATACTGCACGTAGTAGTTGCCCGAACTGGATTCGGGCGACCCTGGCAATGAGCTAAAGAGGGTACATAGATAAAAAAAAAAATTCTCGTTTTTGAACTATCAACCTACAGGTTTGAAGTGGTAAGCATGGTAAATTTCTTTTGTTGAGTTAAGAATGGGTTTTACGGAAATCGACTCCAAAGGCTGGGTTGCGGGAGATACTAAAGTTATATGGGGGGGGGGGGGTGTAAAGGAGGATACCTGTTACTTCAAACTTGAACTACAATTTGAAATTTGGTAAGCATGCCTGTTTTGTTGAGCTGATATTTGCTAAGATCGGGTTTTACGGAAATTGATTCCCAAGAGGGGTTAAGGGGCTCAAAAAACAAACAGACTTAAAATAAATAGTCTTAGAAATTTTAAATTATTTTTAAATTAAGAGGTGAGGGATCTTGGAATACTTTTCAGTAAATATTAAAGGTCTCAATGGTAAGACTTATATATATGTCTCAGTAACATATGCCGTAATATCCGGCGTATAACGCGCACCGCCGTATAAGCTGCACCTATACTTTCAAGCAACAATTTTTAATTTTTTGAAATATTCGCCTTGCGACACGCCCCCCCTTTTCTTTAAGAAGAAACCTGCAATATACGTGCATAATGCTCTTAATGTCATTTTTTCGAGGTATTATTCTAAGCTTTAGAAAAAGTAGTATTATTTCTTGAACTACAACCGTTTAAAATCATAAGGCATGCCTTATCTTTTAATAAACAGTATTTCGATATATGTAAAAGTCTAATTCTTTTCTATGCTGATGTTATTTTATTTTGAAAGATCTAATTTTTGTACCCGGCGTATATTGCGCACCCATACATTTCAATCTTATTTTTTATGTTAAAATTGAGCGTTTACACCAGATTTTACTGTAAATTTCTTTTAAGGAAGTACTTAAAATCATTTAAATTATTTACAAATTAGTTTTAAAAAAAAGAGTTATTTTTAATGATCTGTGTGAATTTTTATAAGAATTGAGGGAAAAAATTGGTCAGGAATATTTTGCCTAAAAAATTAATTTAAAAAATATCAAATTTTATTGTAATTTATCTGCAGAGTAATATACTTTCATATAACCTAGGTTTTTTTTAAAAAAAATATATATACAAATGCAAAACTAACGAGCGAATTAAATCTTTCCTTGTAAAGCGTATTTTGCGTAACAATAATTCGCCTTGTTAACTTCATATAAATTAAGAAAAATTTTTGTAAAAAAATGATTTTTAAGTGTGAGACTAATCTTTTAATAAAGTATTTCTTTCCCAAATCCTTAACAGATGGCGACACATGTTCGGTTTTTAATTTCTGTTTCTTTTTGAATTAAAAAAAATAAATTGAAAACACTTTCAACAAGCTGTTACGCATTCTATGAATTGAACGTGGAATAACTAAAACAAATAAAACTTTAAAAACCAATTTCACGTTCCGGGTGTTGATTTCTATTTTGATATTAATTTATTCACAAAATAGAGTGGTCAAAAATTTTGAATTCAAAGATTCAACGTAAAAAAGACAGATATCTTTTTGCATATACTTGTCTTCTTTGTATAAAATAATTTTATTTTCCTTCAAAAACTCATAAGAAGTTATTTATCTCAAAAACATAAATAACTTATTGTGTTTTTTATGTTTTAATATTCTTATTGCTTAAATCACATTATGTCCGCCAGATGGCAGCAGGTATATCACTTTAGCTAGAAAAAGGCAGGGAAAATTAAATTCAAACTTAAAAAGAACAGGAAAGAAATTTTCTCTTGCAATACAAACCAAAAATTCATTTCTCCATCCCAAATTATAATAATTTTTCTTTTGATTTTTTAATTTTTTCATCTATTATTTTCTCTTATTCCCAAATAAGTTTTTTATTTTTAATTATTTCAAATGTGTAGGGGTCATGAAATACAACAGGGGAATTAGATACCAGACCTACAAACTGGTAGGGTGTGTAAGGGGTACACAAACGACTCAGAATACCATAGGAATACAAGGTCGCAAATACCGCAGTTATGTGCTATAGTGCAAAGAAGCAAAAAAAAAAAAAAAAAAAAAAGAAGAAAAAGAAGAACAGATATAGCAACACATTTATGGGACAGAAAACATTTTATTGAAAGGTTGCTCTTCAAAATATGTTCGAAATTACGACCAGAAGTCATCTGTGATGCCTGACAGCAATGCTGCAGGGAATTCCTTATGCTCTGGACAGTGGAGTTACGGAGATGATTAGGGCCCCCCTGTAAAGTCAGGTTTTGAGCCCCTTGTGAAGTCAGGTTTTGGGCCCCTGTAAAGTCAGGTTTTGGGCCACTGTAAAGTCAGGTTATGGGCCCTTCTAAAGTCAGGTTTTAGGCCCTCTGTAAAGTCAAGTTTTTGGGCCCCCTGTAAAGTCAGGTTCTTTGGGTCCCCCTGTAAAGTCAGGTTTGGGCCTCAAGTCGGATCTGACAAAGGCGTCAGTTAGGATTTGGACCCCCCCTAGAGCCTTGGACCTCCCGCAATGCAAGGGTTGCGGGGATGTACGTTACGGCACTGGCTCTGGAAGATTCCTGGTATGTTTCGTATCCTCTAGGCAGCTACAGATACTCGAGCGTTTCCTTGAACTGAAGGAACTGGCGTCTCGTAAACCAAATTTTTTATGTGGACCTAGAAGAAGTTCATGCGCTTTCGAACACTTATTGTAGAGCAATCTCTCAATAAAATGTTTTCTGTCTCATCAACATATTGATATATTGATGAGATATATTAACATTCAATATATTGATGTTTCTGTTTATTTCTCTGCTTCTTTGCACCATAGCTCGCAACTAAGGCATTTGCGACCCTGCATTCTTATGGGATTTCGAATCGTCTCTGTACACCCTATATATTCTTCTAGTTTGTCGGTCTGAAACGAATCCCCCTATATAATTACAGGAAATTATTTTTTTTATTCGACTTCATGAAATGAAAAGAAAAAAAAAAACCGAAGTTCTTTGAGTTTTAAATACTACAGTCGAAATTTTAGGGTTTTTTTTTTTTTTTGGTAATTACTTAAAGATTTCTACTTTTTTTTACATTTATTCGTTTAAGATTTAAGTTACAGTTAAATTACATAAATTTAAGATTTAAATTAGGTTTACAAGAGTTGAGAAATGAAGGAGAGTAGACGTCACGTAAACATTCTTTTTTAAGTTTTAGATATATTCGTCATGTAACGTACATTTTTTTACAATGTAACCTGAAAGTCTAGAAATAGTGTGTGAATGAATAGTAAAATCGTGAAAGAAATTAAACCTGGCATAATTAAAAGGTCATTTAAAAATATAATATATCTAATATTTATTTATGGTTTGGAGTAACTGTGATGGTGAAAATGAAATAGAATTCTAGAATTTGGCTCATATACGGCGAAATTTTCATTTTTTCAAATATGAGTTCATAAGGTATGTCGTTTTGGTATTTTTCCGTTTCGCCGGGCCAAATCTAGCCAGACAGGCTTTATTGGTGACAAGATACAATATAGTCATAAAAAAACTTTATAAATGTTAGTTCTCATTGGTTTTTCTTCTATTTTTGATGTATTATGAAAAAGATGTTAATTTTTCTTAATGGAAGCAATCTTCTGATCATTAGTTCTCTCTCTCTCTGATTTGTGATTACAAACATTCCTACAAAAAATATCTCTCTTTCACATACTTTAAAAAAATGAAACACACACACACAGGAAAGCTCTATAATTGAATTATATAACATACTTATACGTTGTGACGGATCTATACGCGTCATTTTTCTATTAATCCTCTTGGGGAAACTTTGGGGCTAGCATTCACGTTAATTCACAGCCTCTCAAGAAGAAACCATGATATTCAAATTAGTTTGACTATATAAAGTCTATAGGTTTTGTAGATGTAAGATCGAAGGAGCCGGGGAGCTGTTGCGGTGTTACTTAAGTGTGAATATTGGAATATTTCATTCACAAACATAGCGTGAGTCAAGGAAGTAATTGCTAAGAGATTAAATTATTAGATTGAGGAGATCTAAGATAGATGAAATTAGAATTAGTTATCGGTTCATTAGCGCTTGTTCTCCTTGTCTAGTTCACGTAGTCGGGTTTACTTAAGAGTTAGGCATTGAGATTAGATAACTCGCTTGATATATCACTCCTAGGGTTTCCTTTTGTAGTTTCACTTGTGATTGCTTAAGTGTGTTTGAAGAGAAATAAAACTAATTGTTATTATGGAAGTTGCTGGTGATGCTTTGTTTCCCCCCACACCTTTAGGTAGGCAAGACGGTGAGAAAGGGGTGCCGAATAGGCCGACGCCCTCACAACATACAATCGACTCTTGATAATTCGAAGTTGGAGGGACCAATGAAAAACTTCGAATTATCGAGAGGGTTGAAAAGAACTCCCACAATACACGAAGAGAAATATTTTTCTATTGCATTTAAATTTTAAACTATGTAATAAAACAACAATTGTGTGCACATGTCTAAAATTATTTTAAAGTATTTTTAAAAAGTAGATATTATATAGTATAAATATTATACAGAAGTTAAAAATCCTGTATAAAAAGAATACATTTAATGCATGCATACCCAATTCTACGCATCTCTTCTTCACAGAGAACCATCCTTTCTGAACACATGTGTAGCAAGGTCACATGTTAAACGAAAGATACGGACGACTGACAACAAGTGCGGATGGTCTATTGTGCACTTGAAGAAGGAAAGCGATAAAAGTGTCTTTTCGCCTGAGGAACCGGAAAACACAAAGAAGGTGTAGCAGACAGATAATCATCAAAGGGGTTACAATTTAGGGGAGACGTACAAAGACAATACAATGCAAAACTTGTAAGCTCCAACCTGTTTGCTACAGAAGTAAGTGTTCGAATCGTCGAGAGTTTTATCAGATAACTTCGAATTATCGTGTGTTGTAATCTGGTCAGCCACAGATTTTACTTCGAAATATTGAGTGTACCCAAACGTATTGTTTTAGTGCGAATTATCAAGAGTTTTTCTAGGGACTGAGCATATATTTCGAATTATGGAGAGGTTTGTATCATCGAAGATTTGAATTATCGAGAGTCGACTGTGCTTATTTTGTGACTAAACAAGTTCGTAATATTTTCTGTAAGAAAAACTTAACTGACTAATCTTTTGAGGCTCTAGCAGCACAGTAGCAATAATTCAGTATGCGGATTTAATCCTAGATATCCCCTCATTCAATGTTCTATGAGTTAATTTCATAGAGATCGCATGATAAACGTAATGATGTGTTTTCTGCTGAATTCTAATCTGACATTAGACTTGCATTTGTTGTTTGCTCGTAAAATAGAAATACAATTTTAAATTTACGATTAGAAAAGATGTCTAAGTATCAATATTCTTCAAAAAGGTATTTAAAATGAAAAAAAAAGAAAAGAAAATCTTATACGTGTACTCTAAAATCAAGCGCTTTTTTGTTTATCTATGAGCGTTATCACTTTTGATAAACATGTATTTTTTAAGAACAGTTTACTGTAAGACGCATCAACTTATTGGTTGGAAACACATTTCTGCATCCCTCATGTGATTATGAAGTCACATTCATATTTCCTATGGCAGGGATGGCGAACCAGTGGCACGCGACACAATATTTTGGGCATGCCACCGATCAAAACGTTTTGCATTTTAATTCAAAATAACAATGTTCAATATGAAGTATTACGAGCAAACGCGAGTGATGGGTCGCAGTTTTCAGCGAGATTTTCCTTCAAAGAATTATCGGAAACATTCAAGTTTTTTTATGTCCCCTGATGTGACTTCATTTAATAAACTGAACTTGTTCCAATTCGATTGGTTGGAAATTGAAAAATTTGAAATGCAACCGATTGATTTCCAGTCTAGTTCAATATGGATTCAAAAATGTGTTGAGTAAAGGAGAAAGCTGGAATTGATTGAAACAGAAATATTAACAAGCAATATAAGTTAATATACTAGTCATGAAATTTCAAAAAACATGGAATTCGATTCCAGACACATTTAACAGTTTGAAGAAGCTGGACCCTGCTATTTCAACCATATTTTCATTTACCTACGCCTTTGAGTTATTATTTTCAGAGACGAATAACATTAAAGATTCGCTTAGAAACCGTTTGGCAGGTAACTCCAATTCAGCATGCATTCTGCTAAAAGTAACATCTTACAATCCTAATATAAGTTATTCTTCATCTAATCTGCAACAGCCCACACACACACACTAATATTACTTTAATTTGAATTTACGTACATATATAACTAAAACATTTACTACTATAATGTACAAAATGTAGTTTTTCGAAGTAAATAAAGAGTTCCAAGTTGTTAGTGTATTTAGTTTTATTTTTCCAATAATCACAACTCAAAAACATTTGATGGCACGTCTATATACCTCATTAAATATTACTTTAGAAAAAATGATGCGTTGATCCATAAAGGTTCGCCATCTCTGGCCTATGGGGTCGATTCATCACCAGAGGGCGCTGCGTTAACGTTTGCTGATTGTAACGTGATTATCAAGTAAACAATAACAACGAATCGAATTACACTTGTGGTTGTGTGCTAATGGTCAACTTTTCTGACATACTAATTTTATATTTGAAAAATTTTTTTAGTAAACTAAATATTTTTAATATAATTTCTAATTCTTTGCTTTTCGTATTGTTAAAAAAAGTAGACGATCAACTGCATACTTACCCATCAGTTACAGAGCATTCAGAATACAACACAGACGTAGTACACTGATCTGTTTCTTTAAGCGGCAAAATTAAAATTCTTTGAGTTCGAAATGCTCAGAAAATATTTCAGACTGTTTTTAAAACTTTAAATATCGTCGCCACGTATTTAATAAAAACAAAAAATATTGAAAATGAAATAATGGTATGTATTATTGCATCCTATTGGCGACATTATATGAAATGAAGTACATGATTACCAATTCAGCGCATGCGAAATTGGAGTCGCCAACCTGGCGAGTTATCTTGAACGTTGGCGATTGTTGCAATAATACGTAAGTACCGAAATAATTAAAAAGTACTCAAATTTCAGTTGAAATGCCTTTTGAAACATCTTTTAATTTCTGTGAGACTGAAGATTTACTTCTTCTTTGGAAAATTCTTTGGGTTAGATGGTGGCTCAGAAAAATAGAATTTTGTAGGAATTGAATTCGGTTTTGATGTTCTTCTGTTGCTGAAAGGCTGTTACGCTAAGAGCATGCTTCTTCAAAATGATCGGAGAATACTGATGAATAATTGGATGATTTGGGAAGTTTGTTCGTTCTAAGTTTTGGTATCCATTTCTTAAATAAATATGGATTCTTCAGTGGAAGTGTAGAATGAAAAACACTTTTCATCCTACAGTCATTATGGCAATTTAATATGCTACAGTATTTCCTTTTATTATATAATAGTAGATACAAATCTGAAAATGTTGCCAAAATACTCAGTGGAATCAAACAAGATAGTAACACGTGGCTATTTGCTTAGTGTACTGTCATGTGATTATGACGTCAGATGAATCGAATCCATTGGTAACCATTTATAGGGCCAACGATATATTATACTTAACTGATTAAAACTGATGCTCTCAGCCCCCAGGGCAGCCAATAGGAGTCTGTGTTCACGCTACCACCGACCAATCAGAGAGCAAACTCTAAGCTCCACCCATGCCAAAAAAAAATTCATCTCTACAGTAGTCAGATGAAGAATCATTGCCACGCCTCCCGGATGCCATCATCTCAGCCAATAGCCATGATTCCTGTTAAGCAGAATGAAAAACCCCACCATCGCCATGCCCAACATCGAAGTCAACCAGGATATGGGACTGAGGACTGTTTCACAGTCCAGATGCCCATATTACAACACCCATTCAACTGAGGCTCTAATTCAGGGGTAGGCAAACTTTTACATGACACGGTCTACTTCTAATTTTTTCAAGGTGCTGTGGTCCACTCTGTGGCGTAGGTGTGATAAGCAAAAAAAACCCGCTGAAGAATATTTATATTATAACAATAATAAAAACAGAATATGTACTTACCTACACAATTCTACAGTAATAAAACTTACACTTTTAAAACTGTGTTTTAAATAAAACGCAAAATAGAAACATAATACTTATACCCACGAATTTAATATCATATAATGCATTTATTATCAAACAATTCAAAACACATAAAAAATAAATCATTTTAATTTATAGTTAGCTCTCGTAGTTAGTCTCAGTAGAAGATTTAGTCTGCATACTATCCGTACCAATCTTGAATATCTCGGAATATAATTACTAACTGTTAATCTTGCAATGGATTCTAAGTGGTCGTCTGTGAAACGGGAATGAAACGTTGTTTTAATTATGTCTGTCGTTGAAAATGTCGATTCACATAGGCAGGTAGAGCGAAAGAACGATGTTAAATGAATTGCAGCTTTTTTTAAAATTAGGATACTTTACTTCGTCCATTAAATTCCAAAAGTTATTCTTCTAAGATTGCGTCCTTTTGAAGAGGAAAAAATTTTGTGTTTCAAGAAAGATAAAGAGAATATTTAACACATATTTCTCTTTCCACTATTTTGCTTTGTCGAGCTTGTCTCTTGCAGTGTGTAAGCAGTCATGACTTCAGACACCGTACCTCTAGAAACCTCTACATACTGGGATGTTTCGGTCACACTTGCTCCAGCTAGACGGGTTCCCACAATTTGACCTCTTTGAAAATCTGAGAGATCCAACATTTTATAATTTTGAAAATAATCCAAGTCTTACATAACTCCAATAAAGCTATATATATATAACGAATACTATCAGAATATATACATTTCTATTTATAAAAAAAAAATCTGGTAGCTATTATATATTATACTTTAATGCTTACGAAGTGCATTCAGAAATATCACTTTTACTCACAGGTGTTTCCAGTATTTTGATAACCCTCTGTGTTTCTTTTAGTATGCACGACTAAGATCTTATGTGAAGGTGGTCACCCCAAAATGTCTTGGCGGTCCACCTGTCGATCGCGATCTACTTAATGCCAACCCCGGCTCTAATTCATCAAACAAATAAAAAGTATTTTGAAATTAGTTTGAGGAATTATATATAGAGAGAGAGAGAGTGAGAGAGAAGCAAAGGGTGATCACACACATACACAGCAAGTCGATCGCGAAGCCTATTTTTAGATCTGACTCTAAATACACACTGCATGACATAAGAGCAATTTTTAAAAACCCATGACAAAACGATCGCGACATTTAAATACAGAAAAGATGATCTGCGATAAATTACAGAAAAAGTTGGCTACCCTTAATCATAGGTATAAAATCACCTAAAGTATATTTGCAGTAAGTATACACAAATGTCTCTTTAATGCATTTGGGAATATTTTATACAGACTTATTTTCAAAAAAGATGCTCTCAACTGCACATTCCAAATCCCGAATAAGTATCAGATATAAATGACAAGCTTTTCGTGACTGCATTAATACTTCTCTATTTTGTTTATTCATATAATTCGAATAATTAAGAATCGCAATGGACCATAACAAGAAAAAAACCCCATTTTTTTAACGAAGTGGAACTGCAATTTCGGAAATGTATAATTCCGATTGAAAAACACGGTTCCCTTCCTGAGCACCAGCGGAATGGAATTCTGTAGATGCTTTTAGATAAGAAATTTTTACAGAAAGTTTCTTTTTCAGTTACCGTCTACGCAATTCTTAACTAAACCAAGACGTGCTTCGTAACTTCTAGCCATCAAGGAAGACTATATTACATTTATTTTTCAACGAACCGTTCTTGGAACTTTTCCCCAAAAGTATCAAAATTTAACGGATAAAAAGTCTCGATTTTTGATTTGTCTGCGGAGTATTTATTGGTCTTTTTATAGTAATAAAGGAAAGATAACATCCGCATTTTCTTAAAATTGGGGGGTCCGTCTGTGTGGCTCAGATCCAAAATGTTGTTTCTTTTGCCGACGTATGACGCAATTACATTTGATATTCCTGACCCAAATCCTTTCCTTATGAATAAAACAACGTACAGAACGTGAGTTTTATGGGATAATCGTCCGTCTGAGCCTTACAAAGACTCTAGAGTCAACGATGTGACATGAAATTTGAATTTTCGAAATGGGCGAAAGAACGAGAATGTGAATAGAAATGTTATATTAGTGTATGTGAATGCGACACAGAAACATGTTGTTTTATTTTTTTATATATTATTGGTAATGTTTAGAAACACCTCAAACATTTTTTATTACCTAAAGTTTATGCGAAGATCTAATTGGTTTAATTAGTTAATGGTGTCAATAAGTTGTAGCTCAAACTCTGATTTATTTCTTGGATTCATAACCAATTTGAGAGGTATTGGTGATGTACCATATTAATTTTGAACGATAATCAAGCGACAAGGATGACATTTGATTTGGAACTCTACTCTTCCAAATTTCACCTCACGCGAACATGAACACTTTTGTGCCTGATTCATTTAACACTCATCAGCTCTTTTACACTACGGAATTTTAGCAGCATCAGGACTCGAAATCACAATTCGCCTGTAATAACGCCGGGTATGAGTGAATGAGTAGCAGTTGACGTTTCACAAAACAACAACATGAGGTCTATCGGCTACATACCTCTTAATTTTGTACCAGGGTCAAGTGATGAGGACGTCACCTTGAGCTGGCACCCCTCTCATTACTTCCACACAACCCAAACGCGTGGACTTTTGAGCCTCGACAGATTTAACGTGTATCAGCTCCTTCTGCACGGCGGGTCTGCAACGGTATAGGCTCGAACTCTTAAAATGCGAGCCATGAGTCCATTACCTTGGCTACTAGGCTATTGCGGCCAATCCAGTCTGTGATATTTCAGATTGAATGTATTCAACACCACTGCAAACGCATCTGGCGATGTCAATAGTGAGAGGAAATAGGTCAAACGGCTTCATAATCTTCATTCGCTAAATGACCTATTGTTGGTCGTAAGATTCTCGGTTTCATATCGAAGCATTGATAGGTGCAGTGACCTCAGATTGAATGATTATTCATCCTTTGCTTTCGGTCAGTCTCTACCTTTGGGACTCTCTGTAAGGTCATGGTTATTCCATTTCCACCAACATCGTTGAATGGTAGCATCGGTCTGGTCTGAATGTCGAGTGGTTTTGCGATTTGACAATTCTGCTACTTTTAGTCCAACTGCACGTCCTGTGTCAAGCGAGGAGATTCACTCAAATTATTTGCAAATCCATCTTCGAGACATAGATGCAATTCATATGCTTCGAAAGATCTACATTGTTGTGCCAAAAGTTCTGATACAAAAATACGAGTTCGTCTGTTGAGACTCAAATAAATCAAATGATTTTCAATTTCCTCGTTGGTCAGGCCAGTCACAGCTGTAACACATTGAACAGAAACGTGTAGCGAAAATTTCTCTGTATCAAGAAAAGTGATAAGCCAATAGTGAAGCTCCTAAACGTAAATTAGATCAATGGAAATGATCTGAATTTTCAACTTTACTTCTCATAAGTCCTCCTAGCTGTATTTGAAAGAGAATGAGCCAAACTGCTTAGAATAAAAATATTGTCTTCCAACCATCGGGATTTGCAAGGTAGGATTCAAAAGTTCCCGGACTGAACCTGTAACGTGAAAAATGTTAGCAGTAAAGTGACTACGATAACGTTTCCGTGTTGCTGCTTTCTCTAGCTTTCCATAAGTGATTTGTCCTATATCAAGTGGTCTGTAGCTCACCACGGTGTCTTATTTTGTAGGCGAATGCATTTAGTAACCGGCGATTGAAAGAAATAAAGTTTGTAGTGTAAATATCAAATTTTGTATTCGCTTGGAAAATGTTAAAGCTTATGTGCAGCAGTGTTACATTATTGTGAACGCATGCTCTTGAGTTTCATCGACGTTTCAGAGAAGGTAAGAAAAATTCAGAAGACGACGAACGCTCTGGATGTCCGCAGACTTCCCGCACCACTGAAAACATTGAAAAGGTTTCGGCGGCTGTACGTGAGAACAGGTTTCAAGCAATGACGGGGCGGAAACAAACACAACTCTTTTGACTTAATCTTGGCTGTTGATAAAGATCCTACCCTACTTGGCAGAATTGTTACTGGAGACAAGAAATGATGTTTTTTTTTTACGAACCGCAATCCAAGAGAGCATCAGCAACGTAAAAATCACCACAATCTCCACACAAGCAGAAATTCCAACAAGATATAGTTCTAAAGGGAAGATCATACTAGAGGTGTTCGTTCTTCTATATCCGGGTTTTTTTTGCATCTGGAATTTATACCTGAAGGACGCACTTTCAAAAAAGAGCTCTTTGTACATATTCTGCGTCCTTTGCGGGAGTCAAACTGAAAGAAGAGACCAAAATTGTGAGTCGACAGTCCTGAAGGCTTTTACATGACAAGCATTCCGGACATCGCTTTTGCACATCGATCCCTCCTCGTCATTGACTGGCTTGCGAAAGTGAAAAAAAAGAAACGGGCCTCTTACAGTCGTCGCATATGATGTGCAACATCTGAAATGTTATCGGGGTAAATACGCAATAGTGACTTTAATCCTGAAAAAATTGATGGAAATCTGGTATGATTGGAAATAATTTTCTATCGAATAATTATATCTTTAATGAAAATTTTATTTAATTAACACAAGGAGTAATGCAGTTTTTTATCACAAATATTTATTATTGTTCAATTTTGGGAAGAGCGGAGACAATAGATTTATGAAAACTAAAGTAGGACACATATACTTGGGATTTCAAAGTTTTTAAAAATCGTTGAAAAACAGCATCAATAACAGTACCACTGTTAGTTGATGAAACATTTCGATTTGTGTTCATTTCGAGCTTGAGTTCATCTTTCAGAAAAGCTATGAGCGGCTCAGCTTCTGGCAAACTGAAGTTAACGTTAAAATCACCACCCAAAATCCTGGGAAGCGAGAGTGTGATAGTTTTTTTAAAAAAGAGCAGAACCACCTTCGGTATACGGTAAAAGTATAAAATGCAGGAAATCTTTAATACCCGTTTACTTACTCTAAAATACTCTTTACTCAATTAGTTAGTTTTTTTTAATCGGGAAATATATATATTTGTTAATCGCAATTAAAAATATTATATTGACAGCGACAGGAATTAACCTCAAAGTATGAAAATTATATGCACTTAAATATTTATTCAAGTCGTATTTCTTTAAGAATGATAAGCTATGTCAAAGGCTTAGCAGGAAATATAATTATAAAAATATAGTTTACACATATATAAATTTTTCCTCAGATTTCACACACAACGAGCCCTGAGACTTTGACATTTGAGCGTAAGAATCGCAAGTTTATTCTGGATGAAGTCTAATAAGACTTGCTGGTATGTGCGGAAGGCTGGCAGCTTAATTTCTACTAGAGTTGGACCCGAGACGAGAGTAGCGAAGAGACACCACCAAGCGCGCTGATTGGTCAAATCAAACAGCACGCGCTTCCCCGACTTCCTGTTACGCATTTCCGTCCCTTTTCACGAAATCACTCCAACCGAGAGTAAAGATGTTACCCACGAAAATAACTATTTTGCCCCATCCTCTTTACTCAAGCTCTCTCCCCCTGAGACTTCAGACTATTTCCAAACCTGACACACCACTTCCAGGGTCGTCGATTTCTGTCTGCACATGAAGTTAAATTACATCGCCGGCCTGAATTAAAGGACATGGCTAAAAATGGATTCCAGAAATTACCTATACAAGCGATGTCAAAAGTGTGTTGTTGCTCAAGAGTCTTATTTCAAAGGAGGATGTATTTCAACAATTTAATTGGTAGTATATTTAAATTTATAGACTCAGTCCGGGAACTTTTGAATCCTACCTCGTAAATACACTTAACCTTAAATTATGATCAGTATTGGAGGCAAAAGTGTGCCAAAAACAACATTCCAATTTAGAGTTTTAAACGCTCTTGAAGGAAAGCAACGATGGAAATTCCCATAAAGGTAGAGTGTGCCTCGACTAATGAGTGGCCGAAGAGACTTAGAGACTATTTGAAATCAAAAAGTGATGAGTTTGAACAATAGGAGAATAATGTTAATTTTAAACTCAAACTAGATATATAAAACTTAACAAAGACATAGTTTTAAATTTCATTACAAAGTTTTAATCCTTTATAACTGTATCAAAGCTTATGACACCGATTTCCATTTAAGTTGTCGCTTGCAATTGGAAGGTTTTTGGTTTTAGGAACTATCTAGATGTTTTGTTGCTATGACCCGGAGCTCTAGATGGACTGTCATTGGCTGTTAAAAGCTAATTATTTGTGCACTGCTGGCGACACAAATATAACACCCTGAAGGAAGCATGCAAACCATGTGAAATTTACATCTTGCGTTGGCGGCGATGAAATATGCAAATGATTAGCATAATAGTGCAGACGCACATCATGGCGATCGTGACGCCACCCACAAGCGCTATATATGAGAATAGACTGGTCTTTTGAAGTACGGTAATTGTTTTTAGTGCGTTTTTTTACGTAAGCTGTCTACCTATGCCTCATAAAAGACATCGAACGTATTTTGCTAAGTTTCTGAATTCGATCGAGGAAGAATAGTACCCTATAGGAACTGCGGATTATCCTTCAGAGAAATCGGTCAACGTGTTGAAAGAAACCAAGCAACTGTGATGCGGATCTATCATCGCTGAATGCAGGAGGAAACTACGGACCGACGGGGCTGATTGCACCCAAATCGTTGCACCACTTACCGTGATGACAGGCAGATTGTGTGCATGTCAGTGATGGATCACGCAGCCACATCATGAACCTTAATACAAGAGATTCAGTCTGGCATGCATCATTTGGTGTCTGCTCGTAGCATTCCACGCCGTTTGTAGCAAAGTGGAATGTCCTCAAGGCACCCATTGCTTCGTTGACCCTTGACTGGAAGCACAAGTGTTTGCGCCGTCAATGGTGTGATGAATGATGGACATGGAAAATGGAATGGAACGACATTGTGTTTACGGACGGATCCCGCTTCTGCCTGCAGCATCACGATGACCGGATTCAAGTTTGGAGACACCGTGGTGAGAGGCTTCTAAACTGTTGTGTTATGCATCGCCACACTGGTCATGCACCCAGTACATGATTTGAGGTGGCATTGGATTTCACTGCCGCACCCTTTTGTACGCATTGCTGGCATTCCGAACAGTCAGCGCTACATCTCTGAGGTGTTGGAGCCCATGGCCCTTCCATACATTCATCGCTTGCATCAGCCGTATTCCAACAGGGTATTGCGTGACCACACGTGGCACGCAATGTTAAAGATTTCTTTTTCCCCATCAGATTGAATTGCTTCCTTAGCCTGCTTGTTCTTCTGATCTATAGCCAACTGAAAAAGTGGGGTCCATGCTTGCACAACGACTATCCCGGGATACACCACCCGCTGCTACACCAGATTAACTATGGCAATTTTTGGAAGCCGCATGGACTGCTTTACCCCAAGGATACATCCAAAGCCTCTTCGATTCTATGCCGAGGAATATGGCAGTGTTTATAGTCAACAATGGCGGCTACACTAACTACTGATTTAGTCATCATCCACACGTCACAAGAGGCTGTAATTTAAATCGTTTGATATTTGTACAACATGTTATCTGCCAAATAAATTTCGGTGTAATATCTCTGGTTTTTCTTGGTGTTGCATTTTGTGTGGCTAGCAGTGTATATTCTAGGATAAGGTATGTGCATTCGCTTTTTCGTTCCATTCAGTCCATCCTTCTTCATAGTGCGTCGCTACAGAGTATTTTACGATATCAATGTATTTGTTAGTATATCAAGAGAAGAACGAAAATCTTTACCGAATTTTAAAAAATACCAAATTTGTTGCAGTGAATTATCAAAAATACAATCAATATAAATCGTTTTCATGAAAAATATTTATAATTTTACAAAATTCTTTAGGGGGGGGGGGGTATATGATATATTTTTTGAAAAAACTTAAACAACTTTAAAATAAATCTGTTAACTAAGCGCTTGAAAAATAAACAAAGAAAGGTTTTTGTGTGTAGTGTTTATTTAGAAGGTTATTCTTAATTCTGGGCACATACTTTTTTTCTATATTTCTTGCTCATTTTTTTTTCGAACAGAGAAAACAGAGTAAATTTTAGCGTGTTTCCACACCCTCAAACACTCTTAATAACACGACCTCTACTGGAGTCAAGATCAAGTTAATTTGAAGGTCAAACCATTGAAGAATCAACGACTTCTTTGAAAAGGAAAACACGAAGTATGCTTTGCGTGTGAACCAGGAACTCAGAATACAATTCTAACAATAAATCGAGGTGAAATATATAGTAGTTTACAAACACACACAAAGAGTTTTTCCTCATATAAAATGAAAATTCGGACAATCACCCTAATAAACAGTATTGCTCGATTATTGGAAGTAATAAAGACTGGCTTTTGACCACTGAAATCATATCTTTTTTATTTGCTGTGTGGTCCATTTTATTAATATTTTTTTCCTTAATTTAAAATCTTTTTACAGCGTAAAAACGTTTAACGTGTAAATGCTTAAGACAATATATCGGTTACATGAAATAATACAACGGTCCCGACAAACTGCTATGTATTTTCATGTATTTTTTTTTCTCTTAATATGAAACAAAAATAGCTTAACACGAAAAGATTTTCCCTCTGGGAATGAACAAAATACTGTAAAGACGAACCGGATTGGACTGTCCTATTGTATCACTGGAAGAATTCGTTGCAGTAGATGATGATAATGTGTGTAAATCTTTTATTATGGAAGACAAAGACTTTTCTGGAGTTTATACAAAACTCAAAAAATATAATTGATGCGGACTTCGACGACGAAAATGAAATGAATAATGCAGCTCCTGTTCCCACGTCATTCGAAATGAAGAAGGTTATGAAAAGTTTGTTGTTATTTAGACGCATATTTTTTAGTGGTGAAATGGATAACATTGAACAATTTGTTGGCAACTTAATGCTAAAAAAGACAATACAAATAGAACAGACAAAGAAAAATATCAGATTATTTTCCAAAAATTCAAACAAAGCATTTAAAACATTGAAAGTTTTAGATAAATTTCATTGAGGTCCTGCGTCGCCCACTTAGTATGGTGGTTATGACACTCGGCTTGTAATCGAGTGGGCTGAGGTTCGAATCTCGAATTAGACATGGATGCATTTTCGGGAAAGAAGTCGGACTTTCGCCTGAAATGGATTCCCATCTCGAATGGAAAGCAGCGCACCCCTTCTGTTCTATGTTGGGATCATCGTTTGTAATAAAAGTCTATCTTTCATATGAAATACACAACAACATATTAAGGTCTTGTGAACGTTTTTGTTTCATTGATTCTTACATAAATATATATGTGTAATAAAATATACTCTAATAAACTTAATTTTGTTAAAATATGGGGGGGGGGGTTGCAGTATTGTGTGATTTGAACGTTTTTTAACAAGAAAAAATACTTTAGTCCTCCTCAATTTCGCTTTAAACAATTTTCACTGTATTTCGTTTTCAGCTCAATCGTACGATTTTCAAATATTAACATTATATTTCCCCCAATATTAAGATTATATTTCCAGAACATTATTGTACGAAGAACAATACATTTTGCTGCGAAAACCATTTCTTTTCAATTCAATCTGTTTTTTCGTATGCACAATAACGTCACACATTTTGCCTCATATTCGAATGTGTTTAAGGTCACAAACTCGTGACCGGTATGTGACTGGTTCGAGTCCTGATAGAACAGAAGACCCAACGTGAAGAAAGGGGCTGATGCACATTGAACCTGTTGAAGCTCAAAGCCCTCCCGTTGGCGTGGTGTGGAAGCTTGGAGAGAGGGGTAGCTCAGGTGTCGGTCGCCCTCGTTACTTGATCGAGGTTTGTTCCCGACAGTCCTCGTTTTTCTGAAAAGTGCTTCGTTGGTATAACTCATATTCGAATAAAGTCTAGGGGAGTTCTGAAAAAAAAAAAAAAAATGTACATGTAAACCATGAAAAATTGCGTATTTATGCATTATTTTAAAATTGGATTCATAACATACTAAATTGACGTATTTCAATTCTAAGGATATTATGCACAATGAAAACATTTATGTGTTTATAATTCAACAAAGTTATGACATCATTGAGATAGTTTTTTCCATGAGAAAAAGTGTTAACAAAGGTATTTAACTCTTAAACGTAAGTGAAGACTGGAATTGGGGCTAATTTGGCATTATCTTCTCTCGTTCTTAGACGGACTTTTTGCTATCAGCTTAATTATTAAATAAGACTCGTAAATTGTTAAAAAGAATAGAAATATCGCTGTCGTATTAATTGTATTACAAGTACTAAAATCCTATCATTCTTCAGGATACCTTTCATAATAGTACAAGTTATAATTTCTGTAGTAAACGTTTGTTGAATGATGTAGTTGGCTTTTACCAGAGGTTGGCAACCCTGTTGCTGTGTTTTGCCAAACCAAACTACCAATATGATTCAGGATGCCGCACAGAAGGAAATATTTTAATGGATTTGAATCTACATGCGGAGTTAGGGGATGTAGGTCAAGAATATAGAGATTTAGTTTTATATATAATAATTTTGCATTACTTCAAGATATTTATTAACATGAAAACAAATATAGATATAAATATTCCTTCAACATACAGAAATTAAAATTTTACATATATTTTGCATTATATATGTCTATAAACTTAACTTTTAAACTAAACTAAACTTATAAATAAGAAATAAGCAGTATAATATTTTTTATATATTTAACGACAATTCTTACTTTGTTAGAAAAACGTACTGGCATTATCTGTTGCATCTAGTTGTAACTACGACAGAAATAACTCAGAATAAAAATCTAAAGTTAAGAAATAAAATTTAATTATAATGAATTAATATTTGAAAAAGAAAACTATATTAACATCAAGCGTTGTCCACTACAAGTTAAAAAATTTCAACTTGAATGGATGAATAGAAAGTATTTTATTAATGATTGAAAATTTGAACAAGATATATATATATATATATATATATATATATATATAGGGAGAGAGTGAACTAATGGTAGGAACTGAATAAACAACAAAATATAAGTATTCCTTTAATAAGGTTAAATATTTTATAATGCAAACTTTTGAACCTTTTATATTTTATATCGCAATATCAGGGGCATAATTTGTAACTTTATATTTTACATGATTCTGAATATTCAGTTGAGTCAATAGAGAAGTTGTTAAAAAGCTCAAAATACTTTTCATTTGAGAAAAGGTTTACATATTTGTACACATAGATATGTAGAAGCAAAAACGAAAATCAGAGCACATGCAATTTTGTCTTCAAACAAATAAATCTCTCCAGAAATTACTTCTAACAATTTAAAATATCTGTCGATTTATCGTTGGTTATATTCAAAATGTTTCAATATATATATATAATTCCGTAAATTTTCCTCTCCATAATTCTAAAAAGTTTAGTTTAATAAGCTCTGTACAAGTTTTGCACAGGTGTCGATAGCTTACAAAATGTTTTTAAATGTAAAAAAAAAAAAAAAAAAAAAATTAACGCATAGCGACTTTTTTTATTCATTCTCGAACGAACAACAACGCACACAGAGAAGAAACAAGTAAAGTACACAAAAAGAGGGAGGGGGGCGTTGTTCCATTTCTCCTTACAAGAGGGTCTCTCGTTAGGCCCCAAACAAACGTTTTAGCATTGTCTGTAAAAAGTGTTTTGCTAATTCCACGTCGAGCAAAGAATCTTTTTAACGTGGTTATAAAGGCGCTAGTCGTTAAATCCGTAATAATTTCAAAATGAGAGGCTCGGGTAACAAAACAAACAAAAATGGTTACATAAATGAAATGATACATTTTTTCGTTGCCCCTTATATTTAATATAGAATGGCCCTAGAGAAAATCAATCCCACAGCAATTAAAGACAAAACCCTGGTTTACACGTTCACTTGGAAGTGAACCCATCAATTGCTCGCAAAGTTTAGATTTAATTTTGACGCAAGTAACGTATTCGGGAATAATTTTACGTACTAGAGATCTGCCATTTAGAATCCAGAATTTCTGCCGAACAAAGGATAAAAGTGCCTGAGGGCCAACATGCAAGTTTTTTAATGTGATAGTACAACATAATTAATTTGGAAAATTTATGAGCATGAGGTAGAACAATTGGAAATTTACAGCTAAATGACATATTGGAATCTACCAATCTTCCCCCAACTCTGAGAAGACCTTTTCCATCCAAGAAAACATTTACAAATTTTAACTTGCTTGTTTTAGGAATTTCCTTACCTGCATCCAAACATTTAATTTCTTCATAAAAACTCTCCTGTTGTACTGTTTTAATTAAAGCATCTGTAGCTCTTTCCAGTTCTTAATTTGTGATAAGACCAGACTGTTTAGAAGCAAGATACTTACAATTGAAAGAGAACCCCTGAAAATATAACTCACAAACCGAACAAGTTCAGTAAAACTGTTTGTAATATTTAAACAATTATCAAGGAATATAGATGGGCCTGTATGGGTGATGAATGAGTATACAATATTAGGGTTCTTAAGTTCTTCGAAAAAGTTGTCGTCTTTCTGCGACACGACTGAGTCTGAGTTCAAAGTTTTGTTCTTCTAAAAGGAAGGTCTGTCCACCAAAGTTCGTCTTGAAACAGCAACTTAGTTTCCCCTCTTGAAATCAAATCAGCCGGGTTCCCCTTGATTTTTACATGGTGCCAGGAAAAGGTTTGAGTCAATTCTTGAATTAAAGAAACTCGGTTTGCCACAAAGACTTTTAGAAGGTGTGGTTGCATTTGGATCCAATCCAAAATAAATTTCGAGTTCGAAAAGAGATGAACTTCGTCAAATTTTAAATCAATAATTTTAACAATCTTTGAGGTCAATTTCGACAAAAATTCCTTATATTAAATAAATTTTTATTCCTAAGAAAAATTATCGGAATATATCTTTTTATTTTGGTTTGTGTATTGCAAGTTTTTAAAATTATTCTTTGATCCCAAGTACGCTAGTATTTTTTAAAAAGTAATATTTCCCCCCTTTACTTAGTCATAAACTCTAATCGAAGTGTAACGTTCCCCCATTGTCTCTCTCTCTCTCACTCACTCACACACTCACTCACTCACTCACTCACTCACTCACTCACACACACACACACACACACACACACACACAAACACACAGAGTAAAAATTTTCAAGCTTAAGCATCTTACAGATTTATATAGTTAAAATTATTGAATAATGCTCTTAAATAAAATAAAATGGTCTTTTTATTTAAGCTGTGTTTGGCCACTAGCGTTCTTCCAAGGCAGTCAGAAAATTCGCTTCGTACTGAGATTTCTTTCCCAAGAGCGATCAAAGGTTTATTTACTATGAGGAAAACAAAATGCCTTAAAGTGTTTCTACTAACATAAGAGATCATCTGTAGAGTTTGTAAGACTAGGTCACTAGAAGATCTCAAGATTTTGAGAAAAATGAACCTAAATTCAATTTGCTCGGTTATTCCATTACTGCTGACATTGATACATCACCTGAAAAAGCTGCAGTTTGAACATATTGACTTGGAGTTAGATTAAAGTGAGAAGGGAAAGTTTTATGCTACGATATTGACTTTTACAAATCTTTGTCAGTTGAAAAATGTCCACGTATGAAGAAATTTGCGGGGAAATTGTTCTTTACATTTTAGTCGACATATATTTTTGTGAGAAAAGTTTTTCTTACGTGAAGATCATCAATAGTAAATATTGGTGCAAGTTGGCTAACAAACTTGCAGATTGGGATGAGAAGTCCAACAAGCAATCTCACTCCCGATTTAAAAAAAAAATATAGAAAAGTAGGATAAGATACCTTTGTCTCACTAAACTGATTCTAAATTAAAAATTAATGTTCTTAAAGCTATAGGCAATATGGAATTAGCACAATAAATAAATTGAGTAAAACTGCTGTTATTTATTTGACTTACATTTTTTTATCATTTTTTATAATGAATGCAATCATTTCGAAAATGTGTGGCCCTCCGGTCCCACAACGTGTCCCGCGAGCCAAAACAAGTTGTCCACCCTAATTTAAGTTATACATTTTTTTAAGTTTATTTATTATTATATTTGAAAACAAGATATCAATCATTGGCATGGCCAAGTAATTTTAGCGCGTTTTTCACATGTTGTATTTTGCAAAAATGCAACTAATAAACTTTTTACTAACAGAAAGTAGTACTATACATAAAAATTTTAATTTTTTTTTTAAAAATTCAAAAATTATTAAATTTAAATATGATTTAGCTCATCTAGACAGGGCACAAATGCGACCCAATGCCGAAAAACCCGAGGTCAATCTGTTAATTATTGGCTGAGAGAAAGGTACGACAAAATATGGAACGAAGCCGAAGACAAAGACAAAGACGAGGACGAAGATGAAGACGAAGACGAAGACGAAATTTACTCCTAATAGCGCTTTTTTTACACTACGTGAAAAACGCACTAAAAAGGAAGGCTTAGAGATTTTATAAAAACATATATGGAACATTATATTCATAGAATTATAATCATAAAAATAAATGTAAATAATTCCCGCACAATACCAAGTAAACAGCTTAGGATTTTAATAATCATTTTATAAATGTAAAAGTTTCACTAATGGTGTTTATCTCGAACTTATAAAGGGTCTTATAAGGCAAATTTTGAAACATAGAATGGGAAAAATGAGGACACTGATATTGATTTGTCATTACCATCTCAATCTAGTACTTCAAAAGAAAAAATTATTCGTCCTTGGCAGATTTCAAGACGGATTCCCCCCCCCCTTCTATTTTGAAGTAAGATTCAGTGTTTGCGTTTCTTTTCATTGTTTCTTTTATTTGTTTACATTTCTGCTGGTTACTTCCATAAAGTTTTCGATCTATCATTTGGCTTCCATCCAGCCTAAATCCAATTTCTCATCGCACTTACAGAATAAATAAATGAAAAAGATAAAAGAACAAATATATAAAAAATAAATACAATAAATAGAAAAATTGGGGGGGGGGAAGCTACTTAAAGCCGGGATACTTTCGCATAGAAATATTATATATATATTTTTGCCTCCAATTCTTAAAACACTTCGCTAAAAATTTGACATATCCAATATCTTTCAAATAAAACTACATATAACAAACTGCACTTATTAAATAAATTTAAAAATTTACAAAAGTCATGTACTTATATTTTTTACTTAATATTTATACATATAATATTTTAATTCAAATAAAAGTAGTCTATATGTTCATTATCTGCAATAACTTTTTTCAAATTGACTTAAAAAAATAAAACAATGCAATTAAAAATACAACAGTAGAATTCCCTGATACATATTTGATTATGTCTCTAACTACTTTGTGTATGGTAAATCTTCCAGACTTTTAGAGGCTCAATTCAATAAACGTCCACAAGAGCTTTGGTCTGCTTATGACACATTTTGTCACGTTTCAGATGAAATGGATGTATAAAGCATGTATTAGTTCGAGTCATAAGTAACTTCCGTTTCTTTATCATATATTTATTTTGCTCTCATTAAATAAAAACATAACATTAATTTATTACGTATTCATCATCGTTATCTATAACCTTCTCCCATCTTCCTGGTAATTTATAAATTCCTTCCTTGTAAAACGTGGTTGGTTTGGACTGGAAGAAGTTTTCGACAGCCTGCGTGATTTGCTCCTCAGAATTTTTTCCATTCAAAAAATTTTGTAGGGAACAGAAAAAGGTGGTAGTCTGTTGGGGCAAGATACGGGGAGTAAGGAGGGTGTGGTAAAAGAGACCAACCAAGCTCAAGAATTTTTCTTGAGTCACCTTTGCTGTATGTGATCGCGCATTGTCGTGCAGAAGGATGGCATTTTTGCGATTTACGAGAACAGGATGCTTTGTACGGAGTTTTTCTTGAATTCTTTGCAGCTTCTAAGCATATCTATGCGCAGTAATAGTTAAATTTGGCTTTAATAACTTGTGGTAAATTATTCCTCGAGAATAAATCCACCCTACACACAATAAGATTTTTTTTTTTGCCATGGATGTTTGCTTTCGGATCTGGTAGAGGTAGTTCATCCTTATCAAGCCACTGTCTTTTGCGGACTATATTCTCGCAAGTCACCGATCGATTTTTCATTGCTTGTTACAATCCTGTTTAAAAAAGGGTTCAATTTTTACCCGTGAGAGCTGGCTTATGGCGAATGATATGCGATTTTCTTTATTCCGTTCACTTGAGATTGTGAAGTACCCATACTCCTAACTTGATGGCTTTCTCTAATTTCTCCAGGTGGCGGATAACGGTTGATTGCGATGTAATCAACCTTTCTGCTAAACATCTCTTCGATTGACGTGGATTTTGCTCCAATACTGCCTTTAAAAGGTTGTCGTCGAAGTCGAAAGGACGTCCCGTCCTCGGTTCGTCTTTTAAAGTCATATCTCCAGAACGGAATTTTAGGAACCAATTTCTAACTGTCCGATCAGTTATCACTACATCCCCATATACTCTGCATATTTTTTTGACTGTCGCCTTAGCACTATTGGCTTGTTTAAATAGATGCGTCGGAAGTTACTTATGAATCGACCTGATAGAAATGATTTAATCTTTATAGTTCCATAATATGCCACTAAAAGCCTGGAGATATTTTAAAATTTAATACAGTTGTAAAAAGATTATCATTACTTTATATGATAATCTTTAATAGATTCCAGGTCGCTGTGGTAGTCTAATGTTAATGGTCTCGATCTCGTGGGCGGACATTAGCAGGTTCGAGTCCTGAGGTCACTGAAGACCCTACGTGTCTAGGATATCCGAACACGTTCGGAGTACTTTTTAACAAAATAGCATACTAAAACATTATAAATGCTCTTTAGGACTCAATACCAATAAATATTACTATTTAACTATCAAAATTTAAAATAAATTACCTGAATTTTACAAAAATCACAATTACAAGTGAAATTTTAGCAATACTTTTGAAAAACTTGAAAGCAGTTAGAGAAAAAAGTAATAAACATATATCAGTAAAAGTATTACTAAAACAAATTAGATGCATTTATCTAGAAAACGTACTAAATTTTTAATGTTTTATTAAAATTTGAAAATTTTAGAGCTTATTGAGTAAACATTATAAGAAACGGTACATTTTTTTACGAGACCATTATTTAAATAACAAGTTATAACTCAAAAAGTATTCATACAATAAGAAATATTTTAGTACATTCTCTAGAAAAACATAAATATCAGGTTCAAAAAGTTTTATAGAAATACATTCGTAATATTTTGAGTTATCAGACTCGCCATGATAGATTTTGAGCAATTTAAATGCCCACTTCTGGTAGATCATAAACCTACTTCCGGTTTTTCTAACTTAATAAAATTGATTGTAACTTGTCCTCTAGGTAGCGTAGAAACAAAACAAAGTATGTTTCGTAAAGTCAAAAGATAGCTCTATTCAATAAATCAAAAAACAAAAATATCTGTCTTGACTGACTTTGGTCAGTTTAAATGTGTTCGGATACCTTAAATCATCCAAGGCTCAACGTCCTTTTGTTGGTGTGGTATTTAGGAGAAGGAGGCGCCAGGTGTCGTCCTCTTGATTACTCAAAGTTACGAGGTTCGTTGCCAATAGCCTTCATGTTGCTCTATGGCCAGGGTGGGCATTACGTCGATCGTGATCGACCGGTGGACCGCCAAGACAATTTGGAGTGACCGCCTAAAGATTAGAAGTTAGTAATTGCATACGGAAATATTCAAGATTGGTTGACAGTACGCAGACTAACAATAAGTCTTCTTCTGACTGTTATTACAAGAACTAACTTCAGATGAAAATGTTTCATTTTTTAATGTATTTTAAATTGTTTGATAATAAATGCATCATTAGATATTATTTTATTTGGGCCTATTATTATAAAATTTATATTGGGCTTTATAAACGCGGTTTCAAAAAAGTAAGTTTTTCATTTTATTTACGTAGGTAAGTACATATTCAATATTTAATATAAAGTTATAATAAATATTGTTGACTTTTTCCATACTTCACAACACCTACGACCATGGGTAGTGGGCGCACGCGTGAATTTTTCAAAGGAGGTGAGGTGCGGTGGTCCAGGGTCGAATGTGTACCATTCTCATATCCTACCCCAATACGCTGCCCAACATTTTTTTTTTTCATTTTGCAGATTGTCGGGGACAAAGAACAGTAAGAAAAAATATTGAATAAATAATTAGCATTAATTAATAACAAATATTTAATAAAATTTTATGTCTTGCATACATAGGATTATAATCGATCGAAAAAAAATTGTGGGCTATGGAGGAGAGTCCGGACCCGTGAACACCCTGTGACGTATGTGCGTCCCCCCCCCCTTGAGACATCTTGGACTTGCTTCCCACGGCCGGGTCAGTTTTTAGAAGAATGATGACCACACGTGCAAAAACACCTGCAGTCGCTAATATACTGCGACGGACGTGTCTTAATTAGCCCCTGCAACCTTTGATCCGAGGGGAAGCATTTCGCCACCACCGGATGTGGGGTGTGAAAGGGGACGTGCGGACGTCGGTCAACCGCAGAGAAGGAGGGAGTGAACAGCGAAACTTCGCATGGAACAGACATCAACAAGATCCCTCCCTCACAAAATTATTTGGACTCTAAAATCATCTCATAGTGAAAACTTGTATATTAATGTAAATAATAGCTGTGACTTAATTAAACTAAATTATTATATTTCAAACACGCTACCATTATTAAATCAAACGTCACAGCATTAACCGGACCCGTGAACACCCTTTTTCCCCTTTGTGTGTGCCACTGATACTGAGTGGACCGGAACACCTGGAAAAAATTTAAAGTAGCCCGTACCCCAGAAAAGTCTGCCCTCCCCTGCTCTATGATGCGATACGGCGTTAATATAAAACTTTCACTAGTAATAGATTCATTTCTACCAGCCATAGAGTCTTATTGCTTACAAATTCCTTATTTTTATCTTTATTATGTGTCTTTATGTAACATACATCATGGAATTTAATGTAATTATCATTCTTTTTACATGGTTCTCAAATAGTGCTTACATATCACTTAAAAGATCGAGTGCAGTTTTTATGTACTTGAAAATAAGAGCTTCGAGGACTTCTCTATTATATAAAGAAAGATAAGAAAGAGAGGAAAAATAGAAAGAGAAACAGCTGTTATACAAACGATAAAGAACCTTCAAACAGAAAACTTTCATACAATCGATTAAAATATAGCGTTTGATAAGCCCTCGTGGCCTAATGGATAAGGCATCGGTCTCCTAAACCGGGGATTGCGGGTTCGAGTCCCGCCGAGGGTAATTGCATGTTTTTTATTCAAGCAGTGCTTGTTATAAATCAATTTCATCGGATTATTATTTGCTTATTAGGTACCCATAAAATTATTTTAATGGTTTCAGTCTTAAATGGAAATGTTTGGTAATTGTCAAGGTAAATGTTATTTTTCAGGCTAAAAACCTAGAAATTTTTTATAGTAATTTGAAAAAGTATCAAAAATATATAGGGAGGAAAAATATTTATTCTTTGAAGAAATATATGAATAAAATGATTAATTTTTTTAAAAGAAAAAGATATAAATAAATTAATTATATAAAACGATGCATATAAATTTTATGTAATATTTCAATTAATTCTTTTATTGGTAATATAACCGTGAGAACAAATTACGGCAAACTTAATTTATAAAAAAATTATTAACTTTGAAATAATTAGATTATTATTATTTATGAAGCAAACTTAAAGGAAGTTATATTATAAAAACCTTTTTTTTTAAATTCTAGGTACCTTTTCTAAGTTTTAGACTTATTTCAATCACCTTCTCTAATTTATCAACTACCGTATTCTCTCTCTCGTTAAACACACTTAAATAATTATAATTTCTTTTTAAAATAACTTTCTTGCTTCATTTCGAATTTAACTCAGATGACATTGAATTTTAATTATTCTAAACATTTTGGAAAACAATATTTTTATACATATAATGAAGCATTTTTTTCCCCTTAAGATTATTCTTCGATAATTTTATGTTTAAGACTTTATCTTATTTCTCGCCAATAAGTGTTTATGAAAATAATTTTTTTGCCGTAAGTAATTATTAAAATGGAGTAAACAATGTTTATATTTAAAAAATATCCTTTAAAAATTTTCTGATAGTAAACACTATAGATTGTTATGCATCAGGTTCTAGAGTTTAGAGCTGTTAAGGTTATTTCGTGTCTAGACTTAATTGTGGTTTTAGGTTATATAATGTTTCGTTAGAAGCTATTCGATTAATGACTTCTCTCTCTCTCTCTCTCTGTCTGGAGTTCAACCTTGAGAATATACACTAAACACTTAGACCAAGGGAACTAACTGATCACAATTAATGATTTTGTAAGAGTGCCAAGAAAACTTTGCTTCTAAAAACCCACGGTAATTTAAGAATTAATTACATTTTAAATTCCCCATCATTTTTATAATTATTAAAATAAATATAAAAATTAAAAACCTCTATTTTATGGTATTAAAAATATAACTTAAACTGTCTTTTTTTCTTTCTAATTTCGTCTAATTTTCTAATATTGTTCTAATAATATTGAATGATAAAAGAGGCATTAACAATATTTTGCTATAATAAAGAAAGACTAAAAGTTTATTAAGGAAATGCTTCTTCTTTTTCTTTTTATTCAATGCATAATATTGCTACCCATTTCCTAAAAAATATATGTTTTGATGTATAAATTAAAATTTTACATTTTGGCAATACGAGTGCTATTTTTTGGAATTTTTTCAAGGACAGAATTTTATGATTATATTACACAAAAAGAAAAAGACACACAGAGTAGCTTCTTTTTGAACTTTTATAACACATAAAGAATTCATTATTATTAATAATCCTGATTTTAAGTATTAAAAAACCTTTATAGCACAAATAAAAATATGTTTTATGAGACATAATAAGTAAAACAAAATATTTACATGATCCAACATGTCGTTAATTATGTAAAAATTTGTTTTAAGTAAGCACGTTTCTGGTTAATTTCAGAGACTCTGACATTATTGCTTGAGAAAAAGGATAATTTCTTAGTATTTACATATTTAAAATTCGGTACTTCTGAATCGAATATGCAGGGTGTTTCAGAATTCATGAGACAAACTTTAAGGCGTGGTAGAGAACATTTTGACAGACAGTTCTCGTTTGAGAATATATTGTTGAAAATGAATCGTTGAGATACAAAACAAGAAGTGGTCATGAAAGGAAACAGGAAATTGTGTTAATAATTGTTTTTGAACTGAAAAGTAAATTGCTATACAGCACATCGATAATAAGAGCATTTTTTTAACGAAATTGTTTATAATTATTGCTTAAAGTTGAGTCCACTAACTGCGATACATATGCTAGTCTGTACTGATAGGGTTATCCAAATGCCCCGGGTATTTCTCGTATACACAAACAGCTTTAGATGTAAGAGGAATTCTTCTGTCAACCACTTCGTCGACGTTTCCCAGTATTAATTACAGCTGGTAAGAGAAATTCCGACCAATTGCTGTGCACACTGGCGTAATGATATGTTTGAATAATTTATATCTTCTTTAAAATTTATTTCTTGCGTTGATCTTTTACTTCTGTATAAGTTGTCATCGAAGTTTTTTCTACTAAAAATTAACGTGTTCTGTATGACGACTCATGTGCAACAGAAAGAGGAAATAGTAAAAAAAATTATTTAAAATTAAATAATTACAGCACAAATATTGTCATATAAAGAAATACATCAAATTCTATATGAACACGTATATAATTCCTGACTGTGATCTTGTTATGCATTACATAAATTTGCAATACATCGTCAAGTTTATTTTTGGACGTTCATGCCTCACCATCATTATAAATGTAAATGTATGCAAATTATGATTTGGCTCCATTCTGTTGCAAAAATATAGTTGTTTATAAATAAATTTATTACAGCATCACGATACCTTATGCATAAATAAATTTATAACAGCATTACGAAAAACTTCTTTTTTCTATATATAGAGAGAGATGGTATGTATACTGCCAATACCTTAACAATATTAGGGCTCTAAAACCTAAAATTAGAATAAAACTAATTCGTTTTAAAATGATAGAATAGATCATAAAAAGAAAACAAACCATTAATATAAAGTTAAAAATCTCACTTTTAGGTAACAATACAATAAAAGTAATTTTACGTTTTTTGATACACCAATGCACAAATATTTCTTTAAGTTGTAGTTTTCTTTTCTTGTACCACATTCTTTGCCATCTCAACAGCGAACATGAAGCAATCCACTTCCGTATGAATACAAGGAACCTTAATTCTCAAGTCTCGGAATTCCCCTTCATTAAGCCTACTTTAGAGAGAGAACATCCCATTTTTGAGGAAATAAAATTAGTTATCAATTTCAAGAGCGATAAGTTTAATGACTTCCAAAATGGGCGTCCACTACACGCTTCGAATTTTCAGACACAATTCCGCGGGTAACCTACAACCTGAAGCCACTCTGAACACCTGCTCTCTGGAATATAGTTCGGCTGTGGAACATTAAACTTGACATTGCATCGTCTGCCAAAATTCAGGGGTCAGTCAGGGGGCATTACTCCTTTCTTAGTTTCTAGGACAGTTATGATAGATTATGCAAATTGATTGACCTTTTGACTTCACAAAGGCTCAGTGTTTTTGAAAACTAGCGGGTGGTTAGTTGGCCCAAGGGATGTATTTATATTTCAGCTCAGTGTTTTCAGAAGGTCATCGGCCTATGGTTTATAATGTTTTCTTATTCACTGCAGAAGGCACCATAAAATGAGCTTATGATCGTGTCTTTGTTTCACTTCGTTTCATGAATAACAAATGAGGCTTGGGTGAGGTTTTAGTCATTAAAGAAGACCGGATTTCTGTAAAAATGACATACTACCATTTAACCTTGGGTAGTTTTTATTGTTAGCATATAAATCCAGATTAACTAATAACAAAGAATAGTTAACGATCGTGATGGTAATGAGTTTGGAGGATAAGCTTAATGAAGGTCATTCTTTGTATGTCAGATTAGAAAATATGGATACACGTTTATGGTATCGTAATGTAAAGATTCCCACGTACCGGTCATTTAAGTTCGTGAACATGTTATTAATCCAATTGTAAAATCGCTCATTATTGCTATGTTCTAGAATTTAAGATGGATAGTAGACTAAAGCCTTGAATGTCAAGTTGACCGAAGTAATTACCGTATTTACTCGAATCTAAGCCGCGCTGTTTTTCCAGTGTTAATGCTACTGAAAATAAGGCACAGCTAAGAATCAAAAGCAAAATATTTGTTGTAAATAGGAAAATTGAGTTTCAACCCCTTTATAAAGGAAAAATGTAACTGTCCATTCTGGTCACTTAAATTGATGATTTATCGCACTCCGTTGTTTATCTCCAGTATTCAATCTATCCTAAACATCGTAGTTTTGTATTTAGGAAATTTTTTTGCGCACGCTTTCTTTTAATCACCTAATCATCAATGATATCGGTAATAGCAACAAGATGAGTTCACTATGAAGTAAGTATGAAAAGGAAAGCATTTTATATGCAGAAAAAAAGGGAAATAGAGCAGCGGCCATTGAAAATTTGACACAGATGAAACAAATATACGTCGATGGCGTAAACCAAATGATATAGTTCTTGCTTGTAAATGTCCATCAGTCTTTAATAATTCCTTTACATTCTTTTATGCATTACTTTTTTATAAAATGGTGGAAGGCCCTGAAGACGACATCGTGTGGGAAAATGGCGATGCTGTCACCAATTCCTAAGTCAGTTGTAATGATCGGAGTTATGAATCATTTTAGAAACATGATACTGGAAGTTAGAGTAATATAAATTATGGAGTAATTTGAATTCATGTATGTAATTGGTTAAATAAATAAATTATTTTAAAATTTCTTAAATCGGATATCATGAACCTTTTACATACCTTTTTTTCTCAAAAATGTGCAGAGAATTGGGGATGTGGCTTAGAATCGATAGCGGCTTAGAATCGAGTAAATACTGTAAATTTTAATTGAAGATTCCCAAATTTTTATCGTGAGCATTTAAATTAAAAAGCGTCATAAATTTTTTACCAAGTATATTTTAACATATCTAAGCATATTTTTGTATCAAACATTTTCATTTGATTCGTCAAAAGCGAGCTCATTTTAAATAAATAAAAAGTAAAGCTAAATGTGCATGCTTTTACCAATAATGACTTTAATTTTTAAAAATTGCTGTGTATAAATTTTTTGCAAAGAATAATTTTTTTTCAATCATCTTTGCTATGTATATGTATGTGTGTGTGCAGGATTATAAAATGCCTGTTTACATTAATAACTATATAGGACTAAAATGACGCGGTCCACTGACTCTGCATCTTCAAAAAAAGTAATATTTTAAGTACTGGCAACGGGAATAGTTTTATATTTTTTCCTATCCGTATTGGCAACTGATATCATTTGTTTGTTCATCTAATGAACCGTATTTGTCGAATTTCTTGTATTTAAATATTAAGGGTATTAATAAACTGTTATAGTTCTATAAGCGCTTTGCCTAAATAAATCATCAAAAATTCTCTCACATGTATGGATATTCAGGCTGTGATAGAGAATGGTAATAGAATTTAAAATATATTATCTTAATGAGTAACTTCGAAAAATAACAAATTGGGAAATTTTCAGAATGGCTCCTAGTATTTAATTCTACTAAACATGCATATAAAAATCTATTTTCTGTGATATGAAAAGAAGTTACAGGAATAAAAAGAACAACGAAGGCAAGAGAAAATAATTAGATTTTTGCGAAGAGAATTCTTTATTTCTTTCGTCACCATTTTATTTTTTTAGGTGCATCCTTTTTTCTTTTTGTCTTCAGCCCATCCTAGTATACATGTACATCTGAAAGCACTTTAAGTTATTTTTGTATTGTAAAAGAAAATCAGAAATGGCAAGAATTTGTAATTGAATTTCAAAAAATGCATACCAATTCAATCTTTTACTTTAGCCTTTCTTTTGTAAAATAGAGTGCATTTTCTTTATTCCATTTGTATTTCTTCTTTAAGAATGTCTCTTCATATATCAGTCGATATTTGGACTCTTTATGTTTTATCACCAACATCTAGTTTTTGTTTTTTCGATTTTTACAAAATAAATAGTCTTGATTTTATTTTTAACAGATTGAAAAATCTGTCAGCAAAGATTCAGAATGGTGCGTTAGTCAAAGTTGATACCCTACTCTTTTATCAGAACCGGATAATGCCTTAAAAACTCTTTTATTCCTTTCCTTGTAATGGTTTGAAACTACCAGCATTATATAATCAAAGATATATTTATTATAGAATGCACTGGATATGAGTATAATAATTTTAGCAGTTTTCACAATTACATGTAAATTTCTCACATTAAGATTGTAAAGGATCTTTACCTGACCTTAACACTAATCCTCTTGGGGAATCTTTGGGCTAGCATTCACGTTCATTCACAGCCATTCTTCTGGAGAGTCCCTCTCCAGAAGAAACCCAGATATGGAGATTAGTTTGTCTATATAAAGTCAGGGTTTTGTAATTGTAGGGTAGAAGGAGTGGAGAAACTGTTGCGGCGTTACGAAGGTGAGATTTAATTGATTTTCACAACTTGAGTTAAAAACGGAGTTTACCACTATACTAAATTAGTGTATTGGGAATTTATAGTCTAAGATAGGTTAGGTTAAATTAAACTGATTACTTGCGCGTGTTCACTTAGGATTTATTGCTTTCTTTATATCACTCCTAGGGCATCCTCTTGTGGTTTAATTTGTGGTTGATTAGTGTGCTTGAATAACAATAAAATAATAATTATTATAGAAGTTTCTGGTCATGCTTTGTTTCCTCCCACACCCTTAGGTAGGCAAGACGGTGAGGGAGCTACTTCAGGTGGAAGTCGATCACAAGATTAATTTTGACAGAAATTTAGTTTCTTAATTTTCAATCGCATGTTAAATTTCTGTTTCTACAACTAACTCTCTCTTGCTGTTAATATAACTCTAACTGTTGATCATTAAACTGGATGTATGTTGGAAATTAGTCTCCACTTTGTGACGACTCTATCTGCGATCTTTTCACTAACAGTCCTCTTGGGAAATTTTTTTGGTCCTGAAACTTTTTTTTAAAAAAATGGAGATATGAGGGTTTTTTTTTGTGGTTTTTAGATTTGCTTAGTACATTTTAAGAAAAATATGCTAAAATTAAGAAGAGAAAAATAAGTTATTACCAGTAAAATGGAAAAAAATTGGTAAAAAATTTCAAAAAATAACATAAACAGGAGCCATTCTGTACCAAAAGTTTATGAACAAATTTTCAATTTTTCAATACTGATGTGTTGATATGTTATTTATTTTTGAAATAACCTTCAGGATAAGAGATATTTTAACTTTTACAAAAACTAGAGCACTTTATCTTAATTATTATACGAAATTGCTTAAATAAACAGTGATTATATTCATATAAGGGACTGTAAATTTTATAATAAAACAGTGATTGATCAATTTGAAGGTTAAAACACTTCTACTATTATACAAAACAAACCCAAAAAATTTATGTTAATTATTTTCAAAACTTTTTGAGCAATCGCGGTCTCCGCGCGCGTTACTTTCGAAAAAAAATACACTTCGAGTGAAACGCGTTTTAAAGTATGACATCTTGCTTGAAGTAATGGCATCTTCTCCTACTAAAACACTTGCAGTTTTTGTTCTAAAGAACGGAAAATAAAAAACTTGGTATTTTTATAAAGCTAATTAGATGGTTTATAAAATAATATCATAAATAAATTTGTCAATTTTTGGCAAAATTTTCAATTTTTGTGTAGTTATTAGAAAGCTTCCTCCCAAGAAGATAACGTGAACATGCAGATTAGGACTGATATATAGTCTCGGCTAGATTAGAAAAGCAAGAGAGATAAGATAGAGTGCTAGCGGAGCAGTGATTAATTAAATTGAATGCGAAGCGTGGATATTTAGTTATTGATAATTGTATTACTTAAGGTGACGATCTGTCACTTGAGATTCGATCTAGATTAGATAGCCAAGAAGTCAGAGCTATTGAATTAAGTAAGTGTATTAAGTATTAAAAGTATTCTCATATTTCGCATACCTCGTCAAGTGTCCTCATATTTATTTATTGGGTGCGTCTTTTAACTTGGATTGATGAAACTTGTGTTGTGATTTGTGTTGTAAATAAATTAAGTGTTTTAGAACACGGCTAGTCTTTCTTCTAACACCCCCTCTCCCTTAGACTGAGGGAAGAGAAAGTGCTTCCTTCACAACTTTCTTATAAAAAATTATTTTTACTTTATTAAAGTTGTACGATGTCCTATCCACGTTTTTCATCGATCCTCTTGGGAACCTCTTAATTATTGCATGATTATAAAATCACTTTCCGTGGAGGAACCTTGATCTATGCAAATGTAAGTTGCTATTTAAAATCAAGCGAAGAGAGAAAGGTGGTCGATGGTCGTCAGGCTGAGACTGGAGTTATAATAATTGATGTCATTGGAGTTTCAGTAAAGAAAGCCGAGATCTCTATGAAGAAAGGTCACCAGGGCTGAGGAATTAATAATCAAAGTTAAGTACATGAAGAATTATTATTAATATTTAGGTTAGTAATTAAGTTGACCGCTCACTTCGTTTAAGCAATGTTTTGATAGTAATTTGAAAATAAAATAAAGGTGTTGATTTTGTTAAAATATCTCTTAATAATGTACATCCAAATTCGTAAGCGACCACAGGGCCACGTCAAAGTCTGGGTGTATTGTTGTGTAGACGATATCGTTTTGCACAAATAAAGTCTTCCAACACAATTATTGGTAATTTAGTTTATATATTTCTTATAATTTTGAAATATTACCCCTCATTTCGTTTTATGTTGAATGACCGGTTCTGAAGAGAAGTATTGTCTTTTGAATATAGAACTTGTTAATAATAATTGTATTTCGCAGCTATGTATTATAATAATGTATAATGTATTACTACATGTTTACCCAAGTTAACATCTGACGTTTTAAAAGATGGCGGCATAGTCAAAAGAGGTTTCAAACGTTCTAGTCATTAAGGTAAGTAATTTTTTCATAAGGATCAGTTTAAAAAAAACAATAAACGACAAATAAATATTTTTATTCAGAAATATAACAAAGCTTACAGGAGAAGCAATTTGTGTTATTAGGTTTTACAATGGAAATGTTTATATACCTTTTTATGTTCTTGATACATTTCATATTAATATATAATTTCTTACCGTGGCTGGAAAAATTAAATTCAAAATTGTCTTCCAGAATTTTTTTTCCTTTTCAAATAGGTTTGCGAATTGGAAAAAACCATTGAAGACATATTACATTCCCTAAGAGCTCGTATCACATTTTAGTGTAGCACCATATAAGTGGATACCTATTCCCACATTGTAATTTTGATGCCCAGGTTCCACCCAGGGGGATTAATCTGAGCTCAGACTATGCGAAATTGTACAAGGAATTTTAATTTTTCTGAGAGCACTTAAGACAAACAGGCTCTCTAAGGATCTTTAAATGCAGCAGAAAGATACGACAAGGACACTATTGATTTTTTGCATCATGAAAATTCACCGACTTGGGCCTGGTTCGAACCCGCAAACTAGGGCGTTAAAAGCCAGTGCCTAACGAACTGCGTCTCCCAGCCGGTGGACTAATTGATTTTTTTCCTGATAAAAAATAGTAATTACTTTTTAACCGTAAATCAATGAAATTTTAAAGTTAATTTTAAGTTTTTATCATTTTTTATTTTTTTAAAATTTAAAACTATTTTTTTTAAAATAAGAATGTGGCTAACAATCATTTTTTTAAGCAAAAATGTCTGTTGATAGTTAACTGGAACTTTTCAGCTTTAAAAATTAATTTTAAAACAATTTTTAGACTTTAATGCGGCATCTGTAAATTTTTATTGAATTTTTTTTTTCTATACACAAAACTCATTCTCATTTCGTTCTTAAAATTTCTGCTTACACAAATTATTCGCAAGGTTCTTCGAATCATCAAAAAAAAAAATCTTCAACGGGAACTATGTTCTTTATTTTGAAATCAAACGAGTCATTCCAAAGAAGAAAAAAAATATCTGAGTAATAACAGTTTCCTCCTAAGTTTCTGACCCATTAAAACAACACTTTTTCTGAAATCAACTACCTACGTCCAGTTATCTTTTATTTTAGAACAAGAAAGTAGACTAGAAAGTTAGCCCAAACTATAAATCAAGAAGTTAATGGTTTGTTTGAAATGAAGGTCAAGAGAAAGTCACGAAGAAATGAAGGTTGATCGAGAAGGAACAGGAAAAGTGAACAACTGTCTTGTGGAAGTTGGGTCAAAAAGTATGTCTATGTCAGGATAATGACCTACATTGCTCAAAAAAGTTCCCAGGGCTCTTAATTCTTGGTGTACATCGTTTGTTGTTTATGTTACACATTTGAGTGATGTGTGCTGTTGAAGGAAGATTATGTTTTTCAGAGGGTCATCATAATAATTATGATTCTGAAGTATATTGAGATTATGGTCATCAGGAGTAATGACTTCTAGTCAAAAAATAATGGAATGAAAGTTTAAATAAAAATTGCTGTTTCAGATACTATCCTCTGCATCAGAGGTCGTCCACCTGGGTTCCACGGAACCCTTAAGTTCCCTGGAACTTCGAGGTTCCACAAGTGATTACTATTTGCTTAATCATAGCGCCAAAATGTTGGTAAAATTTTAACTTTTATAAAACATAATATATTTTTAAATGCAATTTGTTTGTAAAAATAAACATTAATAAATATTTTACAGGTCAAATAGAATCTGAAATTACGCAAAAGTCACGCGCTTCAAGCATGAATAGATAAATCAGGCTTTCAAAGAAGAAGGAACATCTTATCACGATATATCAACAGATTTGACGTTAAAGCCTAAATTTAAGCAGGATCAGATCCTAAATTTTAGGTTGAAAAACTGAAGAATATGCAGAAGTTTTTCCCGCAATTAAAAACATTTTAATACCATTCTGAACAATGTATTTAAATTTAAAATATTTCTCAACGTATGTCGCAGCAAAAACAATATATAGAGGCAAACTAACACAGAATATGAAATGCGACTGCGGATAACTTCAATATACCTCCTAGACCTCGGTAATTTGTGTAAAAAATGTACAGCAAGGGTGGGCAGACTTTACCAGTGTACGGGCTACCTTTAACTTTTTCAGGGTTTTTGCGGGCTACCCAGTGGCGTAGGTGTAGTAAGCTTAGCGAAAGTATGCAATACAGTCGGACCTCTATTTTACGAATTTCTCTACTTCGCAAACTTTTTCGAGGCACCAAGAACATTTTACGATTTTCTTCGTAAAATAGCCTCCAAATAGCGAAATGCATTTTCTGTCCAACGAAATTTTTTTTTCTCCTATCATTCGATTTTTTTCCTCCGTATTTTTTTAAAGCGGTATTTACTCGAATCTAAGTCACACTTTTTTCCCTATGTTAATGCTACTGAAAATCGAGCGCGGCTTAGAATCGAAGGGGAAAAATGTGTTGGATGGGGGTATTTAAAACAATTACAGCTTCATGCATGTATTTAAAAGAGTTTTAATACTGATAAAATAACTAATTATATATTCACTTCTTTTAGTTTTTCCTTTTAAATGTATTTGAATTTCTTAAAATTGGATACCGATAAATTACATTTTAGACTATTTTTCAATTTTCACAAAATCTTGTTGAGAATTTGGGGTGCGGCGTAGATTCGAATAAATACGTATCTTTGTATGATGAAATGATTATTAGGTCTTAGTAAAGGCGATCACCCCAAAATGTCTTGGCGGTGCACCGGTCGATCGCGATCGTCTTAATGTCTACCCTGGATGTACAGCATAACATATCCCAGTTACAAAATATAATGCAACGGTAGACGTGACCCTGAAACACGAATTAATTAAATTAGAATAGTATTATATTAAAAATGCTAATAAAAAATGTAAAATTGTGGCAAATAAATACGTGAACAACGACCTTTTAGCGGAAACACAGTCGAGGGGTTGCTGTCAGATCAGAACATCGTGTAGAGCAAGGGGGAAGGGGGTACGAGCTACTTCTATCAAGGTTGTAGTACACCTTGTGGCGTAGGTGTGGTGAGCTAAAAAAAGGTTAAAAAATTTATTTTAACTTTATAATGAATATGAAATGTGTTCTCACCCACAAAATTACAATAAAAAACTTAGCAATGAAAAAACTGCGGTTAAAGCAAAACCGAAAGATATAAACAAAATAATAATAGCCACGTATACGAAACAATTCAAAATCCATTAAAAAATAAAAGAATTTCATCTAAAGTTAGTGCTTATAGTTATAGTCAGCAGAAGACTTAGTCTGCATACTGTCAGTCAATCTTGAATATTTCGGTATGTAGTAGTAATTACTAACTACTAGTCTTCAGGTGGTCTCTCCAAAATGTCTTGGCGGTCCACCGTGATCGACTTAATGCCCACTGCTGGCGTAGAGCCTATGCCCCCATTTATGGTTGTACTGCTATATATAGTAGCTTCCGTAATTGTCTTTATTGTAGCGCTAAATGTCAATGTTCTTTAATATTTGTAATTGTAATATTTAGATGTCTTATTAAACTCTTTAACCAAAGATGTTTGGCGTCCGGCTGATGCTTACAACATAGTACTTTTTTAATTGTCTTTACTCAAAGTACCCATAACATGTTTTGTGTGATCTATTTTAAATATTACTTAAAGATATATTCTTATAAAACCTTTTTTTGGGGGGGGGGGTTGCCGGAAACATCTTTAGTTTTAAGGGTTCCGTGAGTCGACAAAGTTTGAAGACCACTGCCTCACAATGAGTAAACATTTGCATCCTTTAAAACTTTTAATTATGAGTATCTTCCCACTTTTTTAGCATGCGACAAAGATAGGATATGAACTCACAAAAATGAAAAAGAAAATTGAAAAATCGACATCAATTAAAATTAAAAAGCTGTCAAAGACAAATAACCGGAATAAATTTAGCTTAACGATAAACAGAAAAAAGAAAATACCTCATTAACATTAATTAATTTAAGTTTAAAACTATTTAAAACAGATAAATCAAACCAAAAACTGAACTTATAAATTTCGAAAAAGTTAAAACACGTTTATAGTTTCGAATTATGTCAAAATGCAGAAGTAGAATTATAAATACAAACCGTATTACAAACCTAAAATGCAACTATTCAATGACTACTTTTTAACGAATACTAATTAAAAACAATTGTATAATGTATCTCAAACAGCAAATAAACAAATAAATATAACGATAAAGAAATATTATAACAGTGTAATTATGTACAGATCTATAAAAACTACATTAGTGTAATTTTCAGAGATAAAAGTGACGTCATACAAAAAATCGCTTCAAAAATGAATTTTAAGAAAATCTAAGGTGGGCTTTGCAAAAGTCTCTTTGAGGGCAAACTATCATATCATATCGATACATAATTTCATCGTCAAACACATACATGCTCACAAACTGTTTCTTGTATCAGAAGATTATTACATTAATTTTTGCGCATCCATTTTACATCGTAAACACTTCTCAAATAAGAACAATAGAAGAAAACAGATACTTTGCATAAAACTGAATCGAAGAATTTACGGAAGTGAAGTGAAATTAACAAAATGACCACTACTCTAAGACTAACGAAGCAGTTACTTTCTTTTCCTCAAGAGAATTTACAATCTATTCATATGAAACATGACCCAAGTGGAGCAACGGAAGTCTTCGAATTGAAGATAATTTTTATTTACAGCCGACAGATGTCCTATTTGATTACATGAAAAACGGCTGATAAAATGAGTCAACACTTATTATAGAATAGTTATGTATCTTAAATTCGTAAGAAGTGAAGTCGAGAGAATTTAGAATAGAAGCTACTGCATAATGAAGATATACGCTTGTTTTTATTTTCAATCTTGATTTTACGGGAATGAAGTATTTATTTTTCTGCTTATTAAAATTCTCCTCTTCTGGTAATTTTTAATTCGTAAATACAGTCAAATATTAGGAACCTCTATATTGCGAATTTTTCTATATAGCGAACTTTTTCTTGAAACCATGAACATTTTACGATTTTCTTCGTAAAACAACCTCCCAATAGCGAAGTGCATTTTCTGTATAAAAACTTTTTCTTGTGTGTGTGATTCAATTTTTTTTTCTCCCTGTGTTTTAAGTATTTCTGGACATTTCAAGTTATCCTCGCTTTTAACACATTTATGGTGGACATAAAGCAATTGCAAAGATTTCTATACAAAGAACTTTTTCTCTTGTGATTCAGTTTTTTTTCTTCTCTATTTTTGAATTATTTCTGGATATTTCAAGTTATTCTCTTTTAATGCATTTTATGGTGATTATAAATTTTGAACTGGTTTAATTAGGTGCCTAACCCACGGAGAGCAATAGAATTCTGGTTGTTTTATTTAAAATGCAACCCTTAACCCCCATTGTCCAGTTCACTGGAAACATCTTCGATAAATAAATAAGGTTATAAAATAATGTTTGTTTAATATTACTTGTAGGCTTTAAATTAGAAATTGTCCTCAAAAAATTTATTCATTTTAATACAAAATTATTTTCTTAATGTTTAAAATACAGTGTATTCCTTGACATTCTTTTTTCTTGTTTTCTCCGTGCAGTTTTTTTTTTTCTACCTCTTATTCTTTTTTTTTGATGGTAAGATATATAAAATAAATAGATATTAATTTGCAAAAAAAGTTGTTAATAGCTACTTTTTTTAATATACAGTGCTTATGACTTTAAAATTTGGTTTGTGTGTGGTTTATAAAGTATATCGAAAGATGAACCTCAATATAACGAATTTTCCATACAACGAATTTTTTTTCGGGATTTAGCGACGTCGCTACTTAGAGGTCCAACTGTACATATATTGTTACTCTTTCTCATGAAATTTCTACTTTCATTTTCAAACCTATACATATGTATAGATATTCCATCCAAAAGAGCAAGAGAAGTAAGTAATGGAAGTTTTTTCTGGATTTACATTTTTTCCCTCTGATTTAAGGGGACACAGTACGACTCAATTGACAAAAATCGGTCAAGAAGTCAGATTTAATTTTTTTAGCTTAAATTATATTTTTATATACTTTTCTATAACCTGACAAAATTTAAAAGCTCTAAACATAAAAAAACACATAATTATGATAGCTTTTGCGTTCGTTTTTATTCACATCCCTATGGCAAATCAAAACTTTAAACTTACTTATCTCGGCAAGATAAAATAACTAGTTTGTTTTCATATAAAATGCTAGGGCTTTTTTCTATTGTGCCTAATGCTTTGAACTTTTTTTACCTATTGCTAACAGTACATGTAACAAAAGTGGGTATGCATTTTTGAATCAGAGCCATACATATTTTTTTTTAAATAATTGAACTCAGAATTTGTAAATTTTTTAAGGAATTTTCAAGAAGCATTCATAAAAAAAAGTATTGTACGAATACCAATCAAATTATCACAAAACCCATACTAACTTTTGTTATACATAGTTTGACATACTTGTAAATCAAATTTCATGTATTTGTGTAAAATTTTGTAGGAGGAGTAGCATTTTAAAATCACTTCACAAATTTTAAATTTTTTCCTTAAAAATATAAATAGCTAGCTTTTTTTGAATTTTTGAGCTCAAAATCTGTTTTACATGGTATACACACATAGGAGACAACCAAAAATTGTTTTTGAAAATTCTTAAATTAAAATTTTTTGCTTAAATCGTACCATGTCTCCTTAAGAAAATATTTCTATGAGATTTGATATAGGTAATTATCTGTTACGTTGGAATAAAAAAGTTTGAAATTTTTACCTTTAGGCTCAACGCTAAAATCAGGCAGGCGTTGCATCTGCTGGGTCGTAGGTTCAAGCCTTGGTGCTGCTAAAACCCTCCGTGTAAACGTGATGAGATGCTCGATTTATTAAGATTCGAAATCTTCACATAGGCGTGGATGATCGAGAGAGCGAGGTGTCAGCTCAAGTGTTGTCTCTTGAACGAGGTTCACAAAATTACGAGATCAATCGCCAATGTCATTTGTGTTGATTAATCCCATAAGCTTTCAATGTGTTTGCCCAAACTGTTCCAAAAAAAGGCACAATTTTTTTATTGCATACAACTAAGCATAATACTTAACAAAATGCGAAAATGGAAGAATTTATTTTAATTTTAAAGTTTCACACTGTTTTTTATCATAATTGTGGAGCACAAAAAACCCAAAATGTTTACTTTTTTTAAATACACTCTACATGCTATAAAGAATGATTCATACATCTTAAAAGAATTTTTCTCATACTTACAAAAAAATTGGTGTTCGTACCTCTTTTTCAAGCGGTTGAGGATTTTATGTGTGTTTGTGTGCATATACAGTACACTCTCGATCATTCGAAGTTAGAGGGACCAATGAAAAACTTCGAACTATCAAGAGTTCGAATTATCAAGAGGGTAGAAAAAATTCCAAAAATAAACGAAGATAATTTTTTTTCTAAAACATTTAAATCTGAAACTATGTAATAAGACAACAATTGTATATATGTATAAAATTATTTTAAAGTATTTTTAAACGTATATATTACACAGCATAATTATTTTAAAGAAGTTAAAAGTTATGTATTAAAAGAATACACTCATACACAATCCTACGCATCTCTTCTTCACAATAGTGGACCATCTTTTCTGAACCTATGTGTCGCAAGGTCACATGTTAAACGAAAGATATGGACGACTGACAACATGTGGGGTTGGTCTACTGTCCACTTAAAGAGTGAAAACAATAAAAGTGTCTTTTCGCCTGAGGAATTGGAAAACACTAAGACGGTGTAACAGGCAGATGGTCATCAAAGAGGAGACGTTACAGGGGAGACACGCAGAAACAACACAACGCAAAACTTGTAAGCTCCAACCTGTTTATGACAAGACTGCGGATGACAAAGTGAGTGTTCGAATTGTCAAGAGTTTTATAAGATAACTTCGAATTATATACATAACGAGTTGTAGTCTGGTCAGCCACAACTCGCCTACTTCGAAATTTGAGTGTACCAATACGTATTGTTTAGTTCGAAATACCAAGAATTTTTCTAGAAACTGAGCATATACTTCGAATTATGAGAGGTTCGTACTATCGAAGATATGAATGATCGAGAGTCAACTGTGTATATATGCATACACAATTTAAAGCATGGTGTTATACTCAGTCTTACTTTGCAAGGGGGGCAGGGATAATATTGGTTTTTTTTTTATTATCTTTCCATTTTCGTTTCTTCTCAAGTAAGAAATTGCACATTGCCTTGTCAATCCCTGTTATTTATCGAATGTTTTTAAGAATCTAAATTCATGCCGTCAATGAAAAATTTCCATCTTCACAACAAAGAAAATCCCGGATAAGAAGTACTTCAGTACCAAGGACAAACTGCATTTGTTAAACACAGTAGCACAGAAATCTCACTATAAGAATTAAAAATATGTACAAATCAAAGATATAAAAGAAAAAAATATTAGGGCCCATACAGCGTACGGGCAAACCAGTTAAAGGGTGTTTCTGTGCGATGTTAATATAATAATTAATTAATTGATCTCATAGTATGCTTGATATCATCCGTTGCGTTTTCAATTTTAATATTTTACTCACAAATATGTTGCTGTTTAATTATTCAGGTCAAACATCTTATTTTCTTTAAAAAAAAGCTAAGGTTTTTAATTTTTTAAACTAGATGTGAAATTTTTTAATTTAGTTGTTAAAATTCAAAAGATTTCTACAATGAAATCCACGGAGGGCTTACATATGCGTGATCATTAACTTAAATCTAGCTTGCCAACTTTTCATAATTAAAAAAAAAATGTGAAAAAATAAAAATATAGTTTTAAAAAAAGTTGATGTTTGATTTTTATGAAATAATAAATTTAAAACAAGAACTAATAAGAAGTGATTAATTATTTTTTATTAGTATTAAAACGTTTAAAAATGCATGCATGAACCTGCATCATATTCAATTTCCTCCACCCAACGAATTTTTCCTCCTTCTACTCTAAGCCGCACCGCACCCAATTTTCAGTAGCATCAACCTTGGGAAAAAAGTGCGGCTTAGATCCAAAAAAATACGGTATTAATATTTATTAGAAACTTTACAAAATTGCTTGCAAATTTAGAACAGAGCATTTTTAACTATTAATTCGTCTCTCGTTGTTTTTTCATATATTAATAAATTTTTCATATTCTTAATGACTAAAATGATTTATTTAAGAAAAGTTATGTGCTTTTATTTTAAATTTGTGTATTAAACATTTTATATTATTAAGATAAATTGAATGTGTATTACTACGAGAAAACTCTTAAAGTTTATTTATTGAATCTTTTGTAACTTAGAAAAAAATATTCCTCTTAAAGATATACATTTTTAATTAAATTTATTAATTATAAATATTATAATTTATTTTGACAACTATTTTTTATTCGTACACTTTTAGTCCATTTCTTTATTGCAATATATTGAAAAACCTTGAAGTTTATGGAATTAATATTGTTATTACTAATTCAAAGAAGTTTCTATAATTTCCTACAAGAGCTCCTCCTGTTACATAATGAGAAAGCGAACTGAAAACATCAATTTACGATTCCTATAATAAGGACAAAATATTACTAGTGCATCATACTCGTAAAAAAAACAAGACATCAGATTTCTTCGACCGTGATTTAGATGATGTTTTCGCTCAAATCTGCGCGAAGCTACCAGAAATAATTTTTCACCTCTTTTATGTCGTCTTTCGAACGCATTAAATGGAGATTTATATGTTTCAGAACTATCAAGACACTTACTTTCCTTCTAACGAGCAATACATTTAAGTCAATTGAAATATTTTTATTCCAATTAAAAAAAGAATTTATGTTAAATTTACTCACAAACAATCCCTAGAAAAGTTTATAATCTTCATTTCAGAAAATTCTGTTCATTTACAGAATAAAAATAGTCTGTTTTGTGTGGAGAAAACACACACAGCTGCCAAAAGAATATTTAAAATTCTTAATCAAATGTTTCAATAAGAAACTATTTAATGCCACAAAAGTAAATCCAATAAGTTGGATAGTAAATTCTAATATTTCATTGGTAAAAAAAAGTAATCTTTAACAAAATAAACTTAATTATATACGAAATAACTTTGATTATAGATTTCCTAAATATTAAAAAAAAATTTCAATGTTTTTATCGTTTGCCATTTTCAAATAAATTAAATATTACATTTGCTTGGCTGCAATTAAGAGTTGAATATATTTGTGTCTATATATACATTTAAAGAACTGGATAACTTTTATTACTAAAGGTATTTAGTAATTGATGAAAAAGTTGTAAATTGGTGAGATGTGTCAAATAGAAAAATATTTTTTAAAATTAAATTTAGCTGAAGAGTTTTTATTAATCAGAAACCTCATGCCAAAACATTAATTTCAACACTGCTACATAGCAAAGGACATCATGTGAACCGTTTTTTATGAGGAAACAGATAGATCAGATATGAAAAATGATATTTTTTGCTTGCAACTTATTCTGTGTGTTTAAAATAACATTGGATTTCCATTTCAGTTGCAGTTAAGGCCCGCAATAAGTTAGCAATCTAATGATGTCAAAAATAATTAAATAATTAATCTTTTCTAATATATATATATTATAAAAACTAAGCATTCTATATCTATATACCTTTGGAAATTTCTTTTCCTTATTAATCCCTCGATTCGATACTAAAATTTCCTTTGAAAGCTGTTACTTTTAACTCTAGAGATTAGAAAACTCTAAATGATTTAATCTTAAAATTTTTATTTTAAAATTTAAACTCTATTTAAACATCTCATAGATTTCCGAAGGGGAAAAGGCAGTCGATGACTCCAATCATTTGAATAATAACTGATTTATTAATCAATGAGGATAAGCAGATGACTTCACGAGACAAATCTACGTATATACAGAAAGAAATATTGCAGACAGATAAAGTTTTTTCATCGCAGTCAATGCACACGACAGAACTCTCTTCTGAATTGATTCAACTTTTATCCCAATGTTCTCTCAAATAGTCTCATGAAAATTTCCAGAAATGTCAATTCCAAAGACTTCTCGACGGTTCCTTGGTGAAATCATTTTTCCTCAAATTTGTCACCAAGGGTCATAAAGCCTCCAACTAGGAAACCCTTGTCACATTTTCTAGGACTGCCATAATATAATTTTTCGAGTTCATTCTGGGATGCGAACTTTGCCTGTAAAACTCAATTTCCTCACAACATTACCACTGCCTATAGGAAAAAAACACATGTTGTGTGTCAATTCCATATTGTGAATTATTAAAAACTCATAAAAATGTTGCAGTAATACAAATAAAAGTTTTCATAGAAAAAGTAAGCTTTTTAAAGTAAATTTTCTAATGGCATCTTGTCAAATTGCGAAATTAAGAAATAGTATAATGACTTAATGGTTATATGTAAGAAGAAACTTTTTATACTACACTAGAAAAATATCTTTTTTTGGAAGAAAAACTCATTTTCCATATTTATTACATAAGCTTAAAAAGAAAATATTCTTCTAAAGTGTAGGTTGACATCTTAATAAAATTAATGAACTAAATTTATTATTAATACATAAAACAATTAACTCTAAGTGCTGTAGGAAGCATATATTACGTATCATGATGGACAGTTTTTTTCGTAACGACACAATCATTAGCGAATGTCCTTAAATCAGCTGAAGTTATGCAAATTTTTCGTGAATAACAAGTAAACTTCCCTCGCATCTCTCATTAAATTAAATTAAGGCTCAAGCGAAAAGAAAATTAAATTTGTTCCTTAAGTAAAACTACGCTTTAAAATGAAAGAAATGTAGCCGGAGACATTAAATATTCAGCGACTAGAAAAAAAAATTAATATAAAGCAGCAGACGGGAGATCTCAACAACACATCTGAATTAATGCCAAAGGGCGAAAGCGCCAAATTGTTTCTTAACGTCAACTCTTTTTGATGAGTGCATAGCAAATACGGGGGGTTTTGTGTACATGCCAAAATGTCAGCTTTCGTTTCTGTCTAACTTTCTGAGATACAAAGAATGCAAAGAAGGACCTAAATTGCTTTTTAAATAGGTCATCACAGTTTCTGACTGCTGGTAATAAACATTTAGATAACATTTTATTTTTGGCGATGGCGTTGTTTTGAAGGAATTTGCATGCATACATAAAGATATTTAGATGAATCCAATCACTATCAGATAAAAAAAAATCTTTGTTTATTGTATGCTTTTATTTTTAAGAGCAACATCCGAAATGCACGCATGGGCTTATTAAAGAATAAGTCAACTTGTCACTGCTATTCTAAGAACAAGAAAAATAAAAAGTTATTGAATATTTTAAAAAAAATGCTTTGTCATAATTTAGCAGAATGTTTTTGATAACGCATCGTTACTATATCTACAGATTTGCTTAAAAGTTTAAGCAAAATGTGGCTTAAGTAAAAACAAACCAAATATGTACAATATACATAGCGAAATAATTCTAAATTTTTATTGTTTGCTTAGATGTGGATGAACAATCTTCTTGGCAGACCTTTTTCAACAGCAGTCTTTAGAATTCTTTCAAAATGTGTGGAATTAATCTTTGATTTTATTATATACTAGCCGTTACTTCATTGGGTATTTTCATGATGTCGTCCGAATATATACCGCCTACCTTTTCGAATGCACTGACCACCATTCTTATAACTCTCACATCTTGATTTAAAAAGAACAGGACTTGAATTTCCAAAATTGAAGTCTGATTATCTTTTGCGCTCTCGAAACCCCTCCCCAAAAGTGGATTTCCACCAAAGCTTTTTTAGTGAATCTCTACTCAACAAAATAAACATGCATGCCAAATTTAAAGTCAAAATCTAATAGTTGAAAAATGGAAACTTTTTCTATCGATAAGCGCCTCAGCCCCCAAGTCACGGGTAAATTTTCCAAAGATACATTCTGAGTAGATTTCTATTTATCAAAAGAAACTTGCTTAGCAAATTTCAAGTATGTGGATCTAACAGTTCAAAAACAGGAAGTTTTTTTATTCATAACCCCCCCCCCCTTCCTAATCTTTCGCAATTCTTCTCAAGGGCCGATTTTTTCAAAACTCTTTTGCTACTCCATAAAAAGAAAGTACCTACCAAATTTTAAGTTGGTAGGTCGAATAGTTCACAAAAACGGAAATATTTACCTATAACGTCCCTTAAGCGCCCGCAACGGCCCCTCGGGGTCAATTATTGCCAAACATTTTGTGAGGCGGTTCTCTACTTCGTGAAAGGAGAGTGCCAACCAAATTTCAAGTTTGTAGATCCAATAGTTCAAAAACGGGTATATTTATCTTAATCTTTTCATTTTTATCTTATGCCTCTATATAAAGTCCCCAAATTTAAGTTATGTCAATAGTCCTCAAATTATTTTACTATAACGTCCTCTTAAGCGTCCCTACAACGGCCCCTTGGTCAATTATTGCCAAACATTTTGTGACGCGGTTCTCTACTTCGTGAAAGGAGAGTGCCAACCAAATTTCAAGTTTGTAGATCCAATAGTTCAAAAACGGGTATATTTATCTATAATGCCCTTATGTCCCCGATTTTCGCAAAGCCTCTATTGTAACGGACCTCTACTCCATGAAAGGAATGCGCCAACCAAATTTCAAATTTATTAGTCTAATAGTTCAAAAACGGGTATATTTCTCTATAACGCCCTTTGTGTCCCTACACACGCCCCTTAAAGGTCTATTTTCGCAAAACCCCTATTGTAGTGAACCTCTACTTTATGAAATGAATGTGCTTACAAAATTTCAAGTTTAAAGGTCAAATAGTTCAAAAACGGGAATATTTATCTATAAGGCCCCTTAGTGGCCGATTTTCGTAAAATAGTCTCTTAATGGATCCCCCCCCCGTATGGAAATATATATATACCCACGTAGTTCCCGTTCCTGTAGGAGTACGGAAATAAAATATATGTTATGCTACTCGCTAATAATGTAGTTTTCCATAGATGAAAGAATTTTTAAAATCGGTTCAGTGGTTTTAGCGTGAAAGCATAACAAACAAACAAGCAAACTCACATTCGTATTTATAATATTATTAGGATTTATAAAGATATCTTTTTTTTTTATTACCGAGATATTTCCTTTCGGTCAAAGATGTCAAGGCATCGAAGATTTTATGAAAAAATCCCATCGATATAGTTAGTTACAATTAGAGCATCAATAAATCATGATGTTAACCTTTGATGTATGTTTATATTTACTACAGTCTTCGTCCTATCAGAAGGAACAGGACTCAAAATCGGAATATACTTATAGTATAGAAAAAAATTACAGTTTTAAAATTAACTCATGTGACTTAAATATCGAGATCAAGGATCGGCAACCTATGACATGCGTGCCAAATTTGGCAGTGAAATTCTACACCCTCTAACAAATTAGTCAATTTTTCAGTAAAGGTGATAATTTTGAAATGGAGCTTATTCAATTAACATTTTTACAAATATGGAAAGGAAAATTTACAGAAATATTAAAAAATCTGGAAGAGATAACCCTGAAGATAAATCGAAAGCTATTTTAAATTCATTGGATATAATTTCTGGAGAGATGTAACTGTTTGAACAGAAAATAGCATGTGCCCTGCTTTCCGCTTTTGGTTCTACATACATATGTATGTACAAATCTTTTTTCATATGAAAAGTATTATGAGTCTGTAAAGCAGTTGTTTAACAATTGAATGTTCCGAATCGAGTCAATTTGAAAGTCACAAATTTTAACTCAACTGAACATACAAAATCATGATTAATATAATATCCCTGATGTTACGATATAAAATAGAGAGATGCTGGACAAAAAGTTCACAGTAAAATATTTAACTTTATTGTAGGGAAACTTATATTTTTTCGTTCGTTCTTTATTTATTTCATATTTTAATATATATATATATATAATTAAACTTAAAAAATACATAATAAATTTAAAATGTAAAATATAAACCTGAATTTAAAACAGAAAAAATAAATTCTTATAAAATCTGAGAAGGAACTTTGAGATTGAAAAAGCAATAACTTGAAATTAAAAGCCAGTGTGAAAATATGACAACTTGCTCAATCCAACTCATATACTTTAAAATCAAGTAGGAGGAAAAATTGTTGAGAGAACCCGGAAAAGATAACGATTAAGAGCCGGCCGATAAAAAATCAAAATTTTTTACTGAACGAAAGTAAACTTCTGTTCACACCACCGCAACTCCTTCATGCAGCCTCCTCCAAGTGTGAAATTAATCTGATCAGTAGGAACAAAGATCCGCGGGAGTGAATTATTAGTGCTGTGTTCTTCAATTTTTTTTATCATTCCTAGAGAAGCAATTCTGTTCTAGAGTCTCTTGGATTCAGGTATAACAGGCGTGTTAGCTAAGTGATGACCACGATGCCTAATCCTAAAACAACCATTGCATTAAATAATTATAGTTTAAAAAAAACTAAAAAGCACGCTTTTATGGTTAATTGAACTAAAAATTAAAAAATAATTCTTAATATAGAAATAAAATAATAAACGAGAAAATTAATATCACTGTGATAAAAGCGTGGGGTGCTCGATATCAATTGTTATGATTTCTTCTAGTTCTATTCCGAAATGCTGAGTTAGTGTAAAAATGTAGTACACAGCACCTCACGCGTTTACCACAGTGACATTAATTTTCTCGTTTATCATTTTATTCTTATATTAAGAATTATTTTTCATTTTTTAGTTCGATCTATAATAAAAGCGTGTTTTTTAGTTTTTTAAGCTATCATTTATTCATTGATGAATTAATCTTAAATGCGTCATATTTTTTAAAATCAAGAATACCCAATGGCATCTTATAAGTGCGTCGATACGGCCTGGTTTGCAAAATGTAAGTTCAGCCAACTGAAGGAAATCTGGAAGAGCTAAGTTTGAAATATTTTATGCAGTAGAAGATGTAAATTCAATGATATTTTTCACTAAAAATAGCTCAATATTCTCTCTGAAACATGCATCAGCATTAAACATAAAAGTACGTTTTGAATCGAAGAGTTTGAGAAATTATTTAATTCGGTGACCTCTGAAACAATCCTCAGCTGTTTTGGTAAAATGAAGCAATGAAGGGTGTTTCATTCCACAGATGCGACAAGAGAATTTAGAAAAATAGACTTTTGTCTGAGTTTAGCAGTTGGAACATAAATTTATTTTTTCACATGCATGAGTCTTTTTTATATTTCCATTTTCTGAAAAACTAGACAATTGTTTATATTATAGTAAGAAATTGCTGACGTCCACTCCCCCTTTCCTCTAAAGTACACTTTTAGGGTTGTAACTTAATCTTTTAGTCGCCAAATTTGGAAATGGTAAGAGGAATTAGTCGCCAAATCTAGAAATAGTTCATCCTGATCAGGATAATGGGAATTTTTTTTTAAAATATTGTATTGTCATCTGTCCTTGACAAGTGTGCCAAATTTCGAATTAATCTGATCGTTACATACAAGTGAAGCTTATAAAAGCGTGTTAAAAAGCGCCGAACCGATGTTGAAGAGTGTATTCACGTTCTAGTCAAAAATGACAGATTGCTTTTAGACTTATACAGATAGTATTTTGTATACCACGACACACACTTATCTTCTTTTGTTATATGCTATCAAACAAATATCTTGCTGAAAGAGAGAGAAGTTTGAGTCATTCTGCTCTGACATTTAGTATTTTACAGTAATACCCCGAGCTTACGCGATAGCAATAGTTGGAATGAGTGAATCGAATTCACTTAAGTCGGGATATAATTTTTCATACAAATACAAAAAAATTACTTTTGGGGGCTTAAGGCAAAAGAAAATAATAATTTAGAAAAAAAAAGTTTGATACGTTCTTAGGTAACATGAATACAAAATCGCAAACCAAAGTTAATTTGAGTAAAAGGTTTCATAAAATCTAACAGGTAAACTGCCGACTCAATTTTTTTTTTTTTATTCCGCAAAATTTCCTCGTAGCATGTTAATAAATTTTTTGCTTCTTGTTTTGTTTAAAAAATACGTTCTTCGTTGGAGTGCATGTATTTGCTAAAATTTGTAACCTCTTTTCAATTAAACTGCAACCTGTCAAATTACCAATCGACATTCGATCTTTTGATTGAACTGGGTCCACAGACTCAAGTTCTTCAATGTCTTGCTCTTGCTCATGAATTTCGATAAGCTCATTATTTGTCGGCTCCTAATTGGGAGAATCCAATAGTTCTTAAACGTCATCACTATCCGCTTCTGAATTTAGCATTTACCTGCCAAGAGATCGACAACTCCTTCAATCAAATCATCAATTTTATCAGGTTCTGGCAATGATTCTGCTTGAGGGAATCATTGCCAGGGGGGGGGGTCGAATCGTTGAGATCTGAAAATTGCGTCACCCCGAATTCGTGTAAGTCGGGGTAGCGTAAGTCGTGGTATTACTGTACTTACATATTTTCTTTTAAATGTCATCCAGTTATGTGTTCTTTTAATGATGTGAAACATTCATTCTAGTAAGTATTCACTATGAATCATTAAAAAACGAATATAAAGAAACTCATTCCTCAAGCACATTGCGGAAGCAAGTTGTGAAATATTTCTGTCTTCGTACATTTCATACAGTAGTGAAATGTTGTTGCAATAAAGAACAGAAAATATTCTCTATTACTTTTGCTGATGTCAATGTCCTTCCCACTGGTAGAGTTGACGTTTCGCAAACAGAATATATTATCTCATCCATCACAGAGGAAGGAACCAATTCACTGGTGAGAAGATGGCACAGCTGTTGCGTGCCTTCATCCTCTCACAATGACTTCCTCTGATAAACGGATAATACCGACAGACCATGAGTTGGCCCTTAAGTTAAACGAACTTTAAAATTCATGTTTTGTTTTTGTTATACATTTTTGTTTTAAATTTCTTTTTTTCCGTTCAAGATTAGTTATTTCCTTTTTTTAAAGTTATAGATAAAAAAAAAGTTGAAATTGATAGGTTTTTCTTGATTTTAAGAAGTGAAATAAAAAACAGAATTGAATTTTTAAATTAAAATGAGTATCACATGGTATCCTTACAAAAATCTTACATGATATTTGTCGTCTTCTACGAAAAAAAACATTTTGCTAATGTGCCATAAAATTTCGAATGTTGTTTAGTTTAAAATAAAATGAGAAAGATATATATAAAGTTTTTGACCAATATATAATAGAAATGAGCATACCTCAAAGTAGTACCCTCCCCCCATCCTCCGAAAAATACTGTTAACTTCACTGCTGCTAAACACATAAAGGTAAATAACACACATTCGTTTTTTTCTAAAATACCGCTTATGTTCTACACGTTAAGAGTAACTTTAAATTCATTTTAGTTTACTTTGATATTTTAAATGTTACTGAGGGTTTGTTCAAGATCAAAGATGATAACTTAATCTCTTTTTAACTGTTTTTTTAAAATTTACTTTGAATGTAAATAGTTGAATTAAAAGATGTCTCTAAACTCCTTGTCTATACTGCTGCTTATACAAAATGATATAATTAAGAATATTAAATATACTTAGAACTCTAGTATGGTTTTATTTGTTGTAGAGGAAATGAATTATGTTCATAAATTTCAGGAGAAGAAGAAATACTTTAAATTTTCAAATGAGCAAATATGTTAGAGAAAGTTTGAATCTTTTTAAAAAATATGTTCAATGAAAACAAGTAATACAAATTTTTTTGTCCTACTTTAATTAAAGGAATAGAAAGTATTTTATTAACGATTGAAAACTTGAACAAGATATATATATATATATATTAAATAAATTAATATATATAGGGAGAGAGTGAACTAATAGGAATTGGAAAAAGAGCATGATTTACCTGCATTGTTGTAACAATGCACATCCGGTTTGGCTGAAAACCGATTTTTGGCACCAACTTTTGTCATCGTTTTAGCTTTTACATTGTTGCAACAATGAGGATAAATCTAAGTTGGCATCGAAAACCGGTAATTATTTTAATTTAATTAATTAGCCGGTAATTAATAAGTTAATATTTGAAAAAAATTGGTTAACATCAAGTGTCATCCACTACAAATTTTAAAAAATTTATTTGAACTTGATTGGTAGAATAGAAATTTTTTTATTAACAATTAAAATTTTGTGTGAACAGGTTAAATATATATATGTATAAATAAATATATATAGAGAGAGTGTGAGCTATAATAGTAGAAATTGAAAAAATGAAATAAAATCTTTGAAATACACACACACACATACCTGACAAATTTTTCGTAAATCATCCAATCAAAATATTGTAGTACGAACACCGATTTAGAATTAGAATTGTGAGATCTTACTGTACAATTACGAGTAATAATTCAAATATATTTCGAATGAAACCTAAAAGGTGTCAAGGAAGAGATAGTATTTTGATCCACAATCAGTTGTAATAATGTGAATTCTTTCTTTCTCTCCCCCATACGTACATTATCATATTTTAGAAACATTCTAATTTAAATATAATTATAACAGAGTTATTTTCTGATAAAAATATCTCTATTTTCATGTCTCACAATGAATTTATTTATGCGGAAAAGTTATTATTTGTATACGAATTCAGGAAGAAACAATGCATATATCTGTATAAAATGCAGGTTAAGACAAAAAAATATTTAAATATTGGCGGTTTAAAATATTCTTCATCGGATTTCATCACATTTCTTCTATGCCATTGTTTTTAAAAAAAATTCAAACAAAATAATTCCTTTGTGTGATTCTTACAAAGAAAAACTTAAATTGTTCTTTTAGATCAATATGCATCCTGATGCTGATGTGAAAAGTTTGTAACTGATATATTTGCAAAAAAAACCCTAAAATACCATCTTTGTGTTTTCATTTATTGATTGAAATTCAAAAGAAAAATATTGAAAATTTAGTGAACCCATTTTTTTGTGATTATTTTTTTATTATTATTGCCCGTTAGATGGATAGAATTTACTTCCAATATTTGTTCTGTGTCGTTTCTTCGCATTATCATGTTTAACAACGCTATTGGTTTTCGCATATTTGTCATCTTTCTTATAGTTCCATTACTATTGATTTCAAAGTGGCCGCGGTAGCCAAGTGGTCTAGGCATCGGATCATGGCTAGCGTGTCATGAGTTCGATCCCAGTACTACTGAAGACCCGCCGTGTAGGGGCGCGATGCACGTTAAATCTGTCGAAAGCTCAAACGTCCTCCCGTTGGTGTGGTAGTTAGGAGAGGGGTGTGCCAGCTCAGGTGTCGTCCGCGTCACTTGACCATGATTCAAAATTACGCGGACCGTCGCCAAAAGCCCTCGTGCAGCTGAACAGTGCGATGTGTTAATATTCACTCACTCACTATTGATTTGAAATGCGTTTTACAAAAAAAATTGTTGTTAATACGTTTTTAACTGAATAAAAGCGCTTTTTTTTGCGTAATATATGATACACATTATTTATTTCAGTTTATTAAGCTTAAAAAACACAGTTATTCAACTTACAGGTTTACATCCAATCGACAAACAGTCTAAATATATTCCCAAATTATACAAAAAAAAAAGTCTTTTTAAACAATGTTATTCCTAAAACGTCATTTAATACGGTTATTTTGATTTTTCTAGAAATTTCGATGTCAATACGCTTTCGATGTTTTTATTACAACTTATCAAACAATCGATACCAATGTTCAATACTTTTACTTGGTATCGATTACCAGTAACTGTTTCAGAGGCATCGATATTCTCGTCTTCCGCATTCCCTAAAGTAACAGGAAGGGATATACTGGCATTGGAAAAAGATCTGTTTAACAGGAAGTCAGAATATGCCATCTGCCTTCCTGGAAACTGTGATTACAGCGGACAATAAATAAATTAACAATTGTGGAAGTGAATTTGTGAAAAAAAGAAAGAAAGAAATAAAATAAGAGAAAATTAGGAATATACAATTGTAAGTAAAAAATAAAAATAAAAAAATATTTAATGTTGTATAATGCAAAAATATTTATATTTAAATACAAATCAATATCTGTTTTTAAAGCCTTACTTGTTTGAAATTTATTTGAAAATTTTTACATATCTGATCCATCAATACTGGTACTTAACAGATATTGTTGTCTACGTTCACTGATCTTATCAATCAAATATTTCTTTTTGTAAACCAAATTTATTTTTCTGTAGACGAAATTTTTCTACAAACATATTGTTCATTCGATTTCTGTCTATTTTGCTCTAAAATAATTGAAATGAATTCAAGATTTCAAATCTGTAAGTCTTTTAGAATTATTCTTTAACCACTTAACGATCGCCTAATTTTGAAGAACACAGTAAAAAAAAAAAATGCCTGTTCTTCGTTCAAGAAAATTGTATAAGAATATGTGTAGCTTGAAATAAACTGGTTGAAAATAAAGCATCTCCAGTTACATTAAAAGTAGTCTGTTACTGCCATCGGATATTTAAATTAAGAAATAAAAATTTTTTCTCGCATAATAAAAGGGTGATCTATCGCTACATTATCCTACACTATTACGAAGACTAATTTTTTTAAAAGTTTCGTATCCTGTCAGAAAAGGACGGAATTCGGGTTGATTCATCACTTTTCAAAGCCTTTTCACCACAGTGTCAATATTGTACTTGGCTCAGTGCTTCTCGAACTTTCTATATTGCGACCCAAAATTCAATCATAATTTTCATCGCGTCCCTCTCCATACAAATAACAATATATTGAATTCAATAATACTATACTTCGACACTAAGGCTACAATACGGCTTTAACCTCGAAAGTGCTACAGGCGTAAATAAACGTCTAGCTCAACCAGTGCGTTAAATAACATGGACGTATATATACGTCTTTCTGAAATACGATCTTTTCTGTGCACCAAAATTATTCCAAAGGCTTTGGAATGCAATAAAAGGACCTTGACAGTGTTTGCGAAGGATTTAATTATTTATTCCTTTTCTCGCTCCCCTCCTCCCCCAATATATCACATACGCGCGCCTACGTGAAAAATGGAGGCATTAGGGAGCGAATCGTGCAACTTTTTTTCGGCAGTGAATGGATTATTTAAAAATTTATTATTAATAAAATATTAATTTTTGCATATAGGTTTTATATGTGACCAGCCCATGGGGTCACTGGTAATTATTATAAATTTGTTCATAACTTAGTAATGTTACATTAATTATAAAATACATTGAAAAGTACTGATGCATTTATAAGTGTATTATATCAGTGTAAATGTTAATTTTATTTTTTATTATATCAAATGTATTTGTTGACTTTAGTTCAATAATAATTCTTTTAAATAATTTTTTGTTTTCAACTTATAATATTCTCTTGCCCCCCTCGTAGAGTTATCCCGCTTCTCTAGGGGGACGCAACCCCTTAGAAAGCTGACATTGCTTCAGAAACAGAGAATTTAATTTGCATACGAATCATTTAAAATGCCAAAATTGTATGAAACGTTAACTGGAGAGGGGAAAAAATCCCTTTAATATTGCTTAATAAATGTAAAAATTCAAAAAAAAAATGCATAATGATTTTTTTTTTTTTAAATTGAACCAAATTGATGTTTTTGAAGAATAAGCAATTTAAATTCGTATATTTCTCTCAAGAAACGGATAAAAAAAATCTCATGACACAGATTAAACGAAAGATAAATATAGTGAAGTCCATGTGTAACTATTCTTGTAATTATTGTAACTAACTGTCCCAAGTATCAGAAGCGCCCTCTAGCGACCACTGAATTTAAGTACTGGCCAAATAAGGGGAAAATATGGTCACTGTGAAAAACCGTTCACGGTTTTTTGTCTTTAATTTTTGTTAATGATATGTTATATCTTTGTGAAACATAACCTAAATTTAAAAAAAAAAAATTGTCACTCTAAAAAGGAGACTTCATTGTGCCGAAACGACAAATTCATTACATTTAACATCCAACGTTCTACAGATGTAATTAAATTTTTTGCACGGTATTTTCAAAATAGTCTTTGCAATAGCTATTCAAAAGGAAGGGGGATTAAATACTAAGAATCATTAGATATTAAGGCTGTTATGTACGTTTACAGAAAATAATACGAAGCAAAGTCAATAAAAAATTTTGTTGAGTGAAAAACTAATATTTCACATTTTTCAAACTGAGTACTTTTCGCCAATAATTTCAATCATTTTGACATTAAGTTATAACTCTGAGTGCTTTCAAAATTAAAAGGAAATCAAAAATTTCTGTTTAAAAGACGTTGCTTTCTTCATTTTAATAATCTTGAGCAAATATATTTCAATTTCTAAACTGCATAATAAGCATGCAAAAACAAGGATGACTCATCCAATACGTTTTCTATAATTTACACAACAATGGACTTATTAAAAAAAGAGTTACCGCACGACTTTCATGCTTACGTTGCGCTTAATGAAAAACTTAAGTAATTTATGCACGAATTTAATGGATAAGGAAGCCCATGTTTTTTATACAATGCAAATAGATTTGCCCTTCCGTTCGAAAAGTGTGCAACGAAGCACGGTTTACTAAGGTTGTTCTCAACTTATTACTTTGGTCTCAAACCCCAACAAAAGCGAATAAATAATTATCAAGAAAAAAATATTCGAAAAAAAAAGAGCTCGCGACCTTCCACAAGAGACAGCTGCGCGTTGACATTTTCGACTTGCAGACTCTAAAATTACTTTCATTGAACAAAAACATCATTTCGCAAGGATATAAAAATACTGTTCTCCGAGTCTATTCCATTTCTGTTGAGAATAAATCATTTCAATCTTTTCAAATTCACTGCGGAATGATCTCCGAATGTTAAAAAAGAAAGAAAAACATTTTTTATTTTATTCCGCAAACGATAAAACACAAGGTCATTCGAAAATGATTTCGTTGTTCTATGATTCTTTGCTTGGAGTTATTTTCTTTCTTCTTCTTTGGAAGGGGGGGGGGGCATAACCTTTTCCCATTTTGCACGAACCAAGACAACCAAATTGTCGGCGAGTGTCATTTTATCTGGGTCAGTATGCCTAAAGAAATCATATTATTTTCTTTGCCAGACCGTTTCATTTGAATCATTATTTGAATAATTTGAGACATTGTTATAACCTTACATTTTCCTTGATCCGATTGAAGATGTAAGACAGTTCTACATACCTCCAGGTGACTTGCTAATTGGTAGTTAATGACTATAATTTAATGATTACACTTTGGAATAATGTTCAAGTGAAATCCGCACAGGGACATTTTTTGAGGGGAAAATGGAATTGGGTTGTATTTTATGTGATTTATGTTCAGTTTCAAAACTTAAGAATGAAAGTTGTTATCTTTCAGCGTTTTCTGTACGTGTATGGATGAAGATAAATTTGAAAATACTGTGTAACGTCTTTGAAATTTTATTAACCCTTTAACGAGACGTGGAAGTGATTCATTATTCCCTGTTCTGTATAAATAAGATGACCAATCGTCAATCGTCCTCCTTTAGGAAGGACAGTCCTGCTTTTTTATAGGTTCTGTCTTTCCTCAAAAAGTATCCTCCTTTTCAATTTTTTAAATTTAATTTGTTAATCTCTATTCAGAGATGCTAAGCCGAACTGTTAGGCGTCTGTTTGAAGAAATTAGAACACTGAGTGTATATTTAAATTCTGAAAAATTAGAACAATGGTAAAATCAACCCGGTGAAATTGATAAAAGATGGGAAGGGGGAGTATTTAACCATTTAAAAATGAACACATTTCATATGAAAATTTTGTTATTCTTGTTGAATTTACGTTGTACTGCCCAGGAATTAATGCAGCAGTTGAAAAAGTTTTTTCAAATGGTAATGACTTTTAGGCAAGTGAGAAATCAAGATTGAATGCTGGATACTTTAGCTACAGAACTAACCATAAAATTCAATATGAAGGATATTTCTTGCTCCAAAATTTCCGGTACATTAAAAATGATATATTGACAAAAAAAAAAAACCCATTCAACATGGAAAAATATTTGTTTAAGTAAATAATTAAAAGGGTAATTAGTGCATTTTTGTTTGAGTTAATAAAATATTTCATATATTTTCGTTGTGCTATTTTCTTAAATTTTTTGCCCTACTTTTCATTGGAAGAAAATTGGTCACCTTACTGTAAAGAGTTTATTTATAGCTTTTTTGGTCTTTAAAAGGATGAATCTAAAAAGTTATTTTTCAGTTAAAGACAATTTGTGGTGGAACAGACAGTCTAAACGTCGGATAAAGTGGATTATCAATTAATATTTGAAAGAATATTTATATATTATCTACTTACTATTATTCAGCTGCGTAATGGATATTATTAAGGCCTCCCTCCCACTGCAAGGTTAGGTTTTGCCTTCGATATTTTATGAATTGGTTAAATACGTTCTTGGCGTCAGTCAGGGTTTGGGATCCCCTGCGGTATGGAGATTGCGGAGATTTACGTTACGCTACTGCTACTATTGCTATTCTTGAAACACAGTTCCCATTTTATATGAAAATAACCATTTATAGGTAATATTTTTGATTCTGGTGATCCTACTCTTTTCAAAGAGTAGAAATTTTGGACGTAAAATTTCATAGATTTTATTTCTCACTCAGTCATATTCTTAGCAAAGTCAAATTTGCCGAACTAATTATTACAAGAAATAATAAATTATATTATTAATAAATCATTTTAGCATTTAATCTAATATATAAAATTCTCGTGTCACAGTGTTTGTAACCAAACTCCTCATAAACGGTATGGCCGATTCTCATGAAATTTTGTGCGTATATTCAGTAGGTCTGAGAATAGGACGTAAACTATTTTTCATTCCGATATTGCAATTAGTTAAAAAGATATTAATTAAAAACCTTAAAACGCCTAATTGTTTTACTCTTGCCGGTTGTTTACTTGGCAGAACTTCCATTCCGTTTCGGCCGAGCGGTGATCCGACGTTTTCCACCATCTTAAAATTGCCATCCAATTTTTACTGTTGAAATCAAACAAAAAAATAATTACAGAATCAGAAAGATCATTTATTTCGCCACAATACGGTATAATTTTTTTGCAAAATAATAACATTTTCTTTTTTTAAAGAATTTTTTAAAAAAGATTTAAAACTGATGCGTTTTTATGCAAATTATTTCTAAATTGTTGCGTATGAATTTGTTTTCGTGTTATTAAAACGATATTCTACACTAAATAGTAATTAAAGGATAACTTTATTTTGTAATGCTTTAAAAATGAATAAAAATATATAAATGGAAATAATAAGTCTGATTCCTCAATGTTTTTCATAATCTTCAAAGTATGCACGCATGCGTCAACGCTTAGTTTTCGAAACGTTGAAAAAGAGCAAGGCATATAATTTCAAAGAAAATATCCATTGCTACGAGCTAAATAAAAATTGCAGTAGTTAAAACTTTAAAAAAATTAAAATGAATAAAATAGCATACGATTTCGCAAAATATAGATCTTATTAAATTAAAAGATTTTAAGAACTGCTAAATAAATTCACTTTAATTAAATACACTCGATTTGATGAAATATCTGTTTAAGTAACAACTTAATAAAAATTTTATTTCAGTATTCCTAGGAAGAATAACATTCAAAAACGTCAAATGATGTCATAACCAAACGATTTTCCTTTTTAGTGAGTCATTTGATAGAAAATATCTTTTAACGAGCATAAATTCGCGTTCTATGAACGATAAAAATACAATAATTTTTATTTCAATGTCACACAGAAAAATAACATCTCTGTCTTTAATGTTATTTGGTTTGTAAACGCCAAATGATGTCTTTGCAAACGATTTTCTTTTTTACTGAGTCATTCTGAAAGGAAATATAATTTAGTGATCATGTGAATTCGGTTTTTTTATTAGTCATTTTACTTACTTTCTTCATCACTGTGCAGATGGTACAAGCTTCATAATTGTACTATGTTAACACATGATTAGGAGGCCATATTTGTTATTCTAGAAGTTATCAGGTCCTAGAATATATCCTTTCAAAACAATTAAAATTTCTATATATAAATAATTGGGCATGAGATGAACACATGCAGCAAAGTTTCATTACAATGTTATGGGAATCATTTCAAGTGATTGAAAAAGTTGGGCGTATGTGCTTTTTGTGGGCGGACATCAATCCACCCACCGGATATATGCTTGATGGATACAGTAGGAGGATTAGTGAACCTGATTCAAAGTGTAACTAAGGTGTCACAAATCGCACTTAAAGAAATTTCACACATCATGAATTTATCTTTAGAATATATTAATTTTTTTATAACATCTCCTTCCATTTGTTTAAAATGATATAAAAAAAGGTTGGTGTAAGAGTCATGTTCACATTTCAAAAATTATTAACTCGTAGATAATATGCGAAGAAGAATCTTTGAGTTAATTCTAGATTATAGAGAGCGTTAGTTAACGGAACACTCGTCAGGTGGCGTTGCATCGCATACGTGTTCTTAAAAATGGGAATTTTCGGTCTCAAGAGGAACCACTTGGCGGCGAGCAGGTGACACCACAGATGTGTACTTTTTTATATATATATATTTTCAGTTTTTATATATATATATATATATAGGTTTTGTGTAGTTTATGTTTGCGTTCGTGTGTTTTATCGTTATGTTTTAATCGTCAATAAAATAGTTTCAATCAACAAAGAGATATGGTTGAGCTTTCCTGGAATTGTGGTTCATTTTATACTATGAATAAAATTTGTTGCTTACTGAATTGGATGCATCAGTTCTCTCTGAGACTACAAAAAGGTTTTGTGTTGTGTCCTGTGGTGCTCAATATTACAAGATGAGTTAAATAGTCTTTGCGGACATTGAAGCACAGATTCCAAGAAGGAATTTTAGTGCAATTTTAAATAAATGAAATGTACTCGAGCTTTGATGATTTGGCACGAAAAACTAAATAAGTTGAAATTTACTGAGGATCCAATTCGGAACGGATAATTCTTGTTTTCAGGAGTTTTTGAGAAAACATTTCCTTAATTAATCATCAATTCGAAGTAAAATATTACTAAAAAATAAGTACTTTTAGAATTTTAATAAAAAAATTGTATTTTGAAGAACAATGTCTTTATACAAACTACCACTGGATAGGGGAAGAAGTTAGTAAAGTCATATCTTTGTTAATTATTATAACTTACAGTGAGTGAGAATTATATTAACGTCGCACTCAAAATGTGCACAAGGGCTATTGACGATGAACCTCGTAATTTTGAACCAAAATCAGGTGACGAGGATGACATCTGAGGTGGCATCCCCTCTCCCAACTTCCACACACTCCCCATCGGTAGGACATTTGAGCCTCATCTGATTTGACTAGCATAGGGATTTCCTTTTAGCGGTACTAGGCTCGAACTCATGAAACGCCAGACACGAGTCCGTGAGTGAGTGAGTGAAAGAATATTAACGTCGCACTGATTAGCAACACGAGGGCTTTTGGCGACGGTCCGCGTAATTTTGAACCATGGTCAAGTGACGCGGACGACAAACACGAGTCCGCGTGACCTTGGCCTCTATTTTGTCGAGGTCACTACGTAACTTACAGACCAAAGGAAGTGTTTTGAAAGTTTCAATCATGAGAATTATTTTTTAAAAATCTGAAGGTAAAAGAGGGGAGTTTAAGGGGTCATTTTTTATGTTATGTGAAATTTGCACAACAATTGTTAATGGGCCAACCAATTGCAAACTTAGTTTATGAAGGTCAGTGTATAATGATTTTAAATATTACTAACACAATAGCTCTCAGGTAACTAAGTCTAACGACTTTTATAACGATAGCAAGAGCCTTAAGGACTTTTTTTAAAACCAAGAGCATATTGTACAATATGCATTGTTTCAATATGAGAAGAATTTCAACCAGGGTTCCTTTATCGAAGAAAACAATGACGGACACACCTTTGTAGCGTGTATTCATCAGAATGATTGTTTTAAATGGAATATGCAAAATGTGTTTCCAGTTCCTTTAGGTTGATTTGTATTGATAAAATAAGAGATGAGAAAGTCTTAAAATTATGAAATGTATCCAAAGCATATTTAAAAAGTATAACACATTACATTGTTTAGCTTATTAAATAGAAGCTTCATTATTATTTGAAGGCACATCTTATTAAAAATCATTATCAAGTGGCTCTTCTTTCAAATGCAGAAATTTCCACGAAAATAACAAGTTTAGGGTTTGCAGCCCCGGGATCCCGGTGGTTTTTTTCAAATCCTGGGATTAAAATAACTAATCCCGGGATTTAATTTGTGTCTGAATTATATTTTGAAATTTTTTTTCAAAGTATTGTGAATCTGGTATTACATTTAATGTATCTTATTTACCTTTTTTGTACTGTATACATTTAATGTCAGTTTTCTTACGTGTTGAAATTTGAAGGGTTCGAGGCGGGTGTGTATGTTAAACCATGAAACTTGATATTTGTTTTCTGTTATTTTCTTTTGTAACTTTCTCCCCATCGCGAGTGGGGTCAGAAAACGGACATTTCTCCCATCTTCAGGATGTCCGGTGTCAGTTAACTTGGACAGAGGCAATTAGAATTTTTGGAAGATATCTAGTAGAATTTTCAGCTCCGGGATCCCTGAATTCCGAAACCCCGAGATCCCGGTTTTTTTCTCAATCCCGGGATTTAACTTTTGTCTGAATTATATTTAAAAAAATTTCTAATACAAATTTTCTAAGAATTTAATTCTTCAAAAAATTATATTTTTTTATGAAATATGTACGTAGAATTTTTTTGTGCAATTATAAGTGTGCTATAGTTGATGTATTTGCACAGTATTTGCACATATAGTGAGCCATGGGTTGATGACCCCTGTTCTTGTAACTTCTCGCCAAATAAACATCGTAGATTTTTCGGATTTGTTTCATATTCAGGTTTAACGCCATATTTGACCGCTTGGCAACATTTAGTGACCAAATTTGTCACCAAAATTTGTTTCCTACTCAACATTATTGAGGAGTATTTTCTCTTGGCTTATAAATGGTCTTTCCGATCACAAGACCTTTCAGCGAGGTATTTTTTAGCAGAGAAGCAAACAAAACCCAAAATATCTGTAAAGACATTTGAATTTCCCAGAAATTGAATACTATACATCTGTCAGTTCGCCTCTGTATTAACATAATTTTTAAAATATGTGCAAATACTGAAATTCCTCTCCTACATTACTTGACAATAGCTAAGAAACAATTACGGTTTTCGGAATAATTAAGAATATACAATTGAAGAAATGAAACTAAGTACTTATTTAGTAGAGACGATGTGCATTTATTATAGTACAAAATGGTACGGATATTGCCACATCGAAAAAATAAAAACTTAAAAATAAAAGCAGCTCCTTGGATGATTTCCAAACAGCCTCAAAAATTGATCTTCAAGTCAGAATGATGCAGACATGAGAGTACCTTAGTAAGATGTGTGTTGACCACGGACACGAATGCACATTTTGCATCTGTTCTCCGTTCTCTTCACAAAACTATCGAGGAGTCCTTGGGGGATATTGTCCAACTCCTCTCTCAAGGTGGTTTTGAGCTCTTGCGCAACACGGGGAGAGTTGGTTCTTTGTGCAACGCGTCTTCCTAGGCATATTCAATAAAATTTAGGTAGGAAAAAGACTATTTTCACGTTGTATTGTTAGCACAAATACCTCAACGGTTCTGTGTGGCCATGCATTATCGGCCATTAGCAGAAATTCTGGACCTACATGACACCTCTATAAATACAAACACTATCCAGAATAATCATTTTGCAATACTGTTGCGATATAACGCTTCTTCGTTCAAATATATGAAGTGGTGTTATGCTATTGTGCATGATGACTGCCCACATCATCACACCTGGGCAGTAAGTTCACAAACAAACTTTTGTGCATAACGTGTTCCACGCTTTCTCCACAGTAATTGGTGGCCAGAATCACTTGTCACACTGAAATGATATTCGTCGGAGAAGTAATATAATGTAAGAAATGTAAAAACCTATATATCATGCACTAAAAAAAATGAGCAGTAAGAAGGAAATAACAGAAAGATGCATATTATTTACAGAAGTTTTATTTGTAAGAAAGAATCATCAAATATATTTGAATAAAAAATTAATTGATGAAAGCATAATAATGCAAAAGGAAGTTATTTTTCTCGCATAAAAATTTATTTAGAAGCTCACTTTTAATAAATTAGGAAATCAAGAAAATTTTAAAGCTATAAAGCTAACTATTTGCATAGTTAAAATAAACAAGAAAAATAGTTATTTTTAAGTTCTAAGAATTGAAAAGTCACATATATTTTTTTTTTATATTTACAAAAAGAAATTACTTTTGTTTTTATATTTTTTAAATTTTTACTTCAGTAATATTTCATTGTTTATGTAACCAAAAACAATATTTAGAAATTCTTTTTTTTTTTTAAATTATTTTTTCCTTGACTAATTTTTTATCCTCATATGCTGCAGATTTTTTCCTTGGGAGGAGAGGGGAGGGGGGGGGGACAAAGTGAGTAAAATGAAGTTAAAAAAAGAATTTTCTATCGAATGAACCCATGATTTTTACATTTTTGAGGAGTTTTATATTTCAGATGCCAATGGGCATCCCCTAAAAGCATCTCCAAATTAAAATAATAATAATAATAAAGGAGTTACAAAACAAAGTATTTTAGAATAAAAGAAAGCTGGAGCCACACAAAATTGATGCGAACTGTTTGACGGAATGCAAATTGAAAGAAAATTCAGTATTGTAATGGCTGTGTTCCCCAACGGCAGCGGTCCGTGGATCAAATGGTGCCGGGTCACCCAAGGAACATTAAATTAGTTCTATTGTATTTACTGTGACGTATTTCGTTCGGGTTTGTGCGACTTTCCATGAAAATTAATAACTTTACATTCCATATTAAATCACTTTATATTCATTTGTTGGAACAACTGTATTTTATTCAGAAGGCATATCTAAGTACAACTAAATTAAATGTAAATCAAAACAATTCAGAATATAAACAATACACATCCCAACCTCAGTGAACCGCTGTAAAATGATCAAGCGTGGATTGTTCCGAATGATAAACAAGTTGCGGAGCACTGCTCTAAGCCTAAGTACTGCATCATAATTATAACATCTCCATAACATAATTATTCAATCTCTAAATAATTATGTTTCTTCCTGTACAAAAAATAGTCGCGGTAGCCTAGTGGTCAAGGTAACGGACTTGTAGCCGGCGTATCATGAGTTTGAGCCCCCCCCCCCGTCTTTGGGGGTGATACACGTTAAATCTGTCGAAGCTCAAGCGGCTTGTCATTGGTGTGGTGTCGAGTGAGTGAGTGATTTTGGGGTTTATTGGCGCAAGAGCCGATTTCGGCTATACTGCGCCAAACATTTGTTTTAATATCTGTGGTCCAGACGGGAAGAGAGAAAGAAAGAATGAATTGAATGACAAGAAAGAGGGTCGAAAATAGAGAAGGATCACTAGGGTACCCCGGGTTCGTGAAGCCCGTGTTTACCAAAGACAGTAAACCCCGTGGGAAAAGGAAAAGATCACTAGGGCACCTCGGGATTGTGACATTGTGACTAAAAAAGGTAAGCCCCCTGAGGGGGTGTGGTGTCGAAGTTAGGTGGTTAGGGTGCCAGTTCAGGTGACGTCCTGTTCTCTTAACCATGATTCAAAATTACCAGGTCCGTCGCCAAAAGCTCTCGAGTAGCGCTAAATAGTGCGACGCTAATATTCGCTCACACACACACACACACACACACACACACACACACACACACACACACACACACACACACACACACACACACACACACACACACACACACACACACACACACACAAAGATGCTGTATTTTCCAATTTTATTCAAAAGAAGGTTTAAATCTTCTCAAAAGACATCACACATTCGCATTTCCTTCTGAAAGTTTAAAGCTTCCTCTTAAAACAAGACAACAAAAAACACAATGGAGCAGGCAACTAGTTATCGCATTAAATCAATGCCCAAACGTCGGCATGCTTAAATCAAGTGCTCCAGATCACAATCACGTCCTCCTAGGAGGTGCACGAACTGCTAGTTTGATGGATGATGATGTGTGCACATGATGATGACGTTGAACCCGTCTCGGCGGCAATTCATCACATCATCCAGCAACGGCCAGACGGAGGAAATGCAGATTAAAGAATTGTAAGAGGCGATGAATACTGATATGGAAATAGAATGAATTCAAGATTAAGGGCGGGATTCTTGTTTCTTGACATATCTGAATAGTGTTTTGATTGAAGCCGCTGTGACGTGGTATATTTATAAAATATAATCTTTTTTAGTTATTGCTTGTGACGCCATTATGTGGTTCTTTTAAGTGATCGTAAGAAATAAGATTTAATTGTAGGACTTTAATTAATTGGGTCATTTGGTTGATTTATGCATGGATAATTGTGCCGGGTACGTTGCATTAATAATCAAGCAATTGAATTTTAAGTGTATGTTATTATAATCGGTTATGATAATTGATTGCTATTAAATTAGTCAATAAAAAAGCTATCATGACACAATTTTGTTTTTGAATAATTGCTCTATGCTTAAATGTTCTTTTTTTTATTCGAACCAGGTTCCGTATTTATGTTTGTTCATTTGTATTTTTTATAACCCTTTACAAAAATTTAAATATTTCGATAATATTGGATATAGATATGTAAATAGATCTACAATTATGAAATATATATATAAATAGTTATATTAAAGTTCCAAAAACCACTTCAATATCCAAAAGTGTTCAGGAGATAGTTTGTATTGCTTATTTTATTTCGAATACATGCAATGTATTATACAAAAAAAGTATTATTTAATTCTCTATTGCATAGATTTTTTGACGAGTTCGTAGCGGGCTATTTCTAGAGGATCCTCCTTGAAACTATATGGGGTGATATTCTTTACCCCCTCCCCTTTTTGGGACTCTAGGTAGTTCCTTGTGTGCCAACAAGTATAACACAAGGCTTACAAACGTAAGTCAATACTCAATCAATAGTGGTAGGAAGTTTTAAGAACAGGGATACGAGCACAAATGGGAATCAAAAGGTAAAAAGAAACAAGAATGGATGCAAATACAATACACATAGAACAAAATGCAAGATTGCTCGCATGCAAAAACGGAGACATTCAGTAGTTAAAATTATACAATGGTGAAGGTTTGGAAGCACATGTGTGATCAGAATAAGAGTTTCAAATTACAAATGCATAAAAAGCATACATGCACACAAATACTTAAGAATATATATATATATATATATATATATATACATACATATACGCACTTGCAAATATACAGATATACATACACGTACAGCAAATGTTAGCAAACACACGAAATAATAATAATAAAATAATAAAAAAAAGAATTTTAAAATTTGCAATCTAAACAATACGAGAAAAAAATGCTATTAATATATGCACAAAACGATGTTAAAGAAAAATTGCTTTGAACAAAGGCAGAGAAAGGAGGAGGCCACACTATATTGTTCTTTTGTAAGCAATTCATGAAAGTAAGTAAGCGGTCATTTTTTTTCTTCTGGTTTATTTGTATTTTTTATAACCCTTTACAATAATTTAAATATTTCGATAATATTGTATACAGATAAAAAAAAATAGATTTAGAATTTTTTTTTATTATTGTGTGCCAATATACTGGCCGAGCCGCAAAAATGCTCGTTGTGGGTCGCATGCGGCCCACGGGCTGCGAGTTTGACACCCCTGCTATTGATACATGATTGTGACGACGTCTCAGTAAAAAAAATCATTAAAGAAAACAAACAAACAAAAAAGAGTTAATAAATAACTAGAGTTAATCCCTTGCGTATCAGACTGCGCTTTCTAGTATCCCAGATTTCTGGGGGTACTAATCTTGACATGACGCACATTTCATATTTCCTTTTGGCGCTGACTGAGGCATACGTTCGTTCGCATTTCGTTTCGCTTTCCAAAGTTTGTCTAACTATTTTTATTGTTTATTTTTACTTTTTCTTGCCATCTTCTCGTCGATGGATTTCAACGAAAGTGATACTGAATGAGAATATTTGACGGAAACCGATGAATACGACAGTGACGGATTATTTATTTGTGATGAAGTAGACGAGGAAATGGGAAAAATGACACTTGTGGAAAAGCGTTTTGTTTCAAGGAACATTTCGAGAAATTTCACAAAGATTTGTAACCTTAATTTTAATTTTCCTATTTTTTCAAATTTTTATAACTCAGACATTTTGTAACAACTTTTGTAACTTTATACAATCCCAATAAAAGAAAATCTACCTGATAATGTTTCTTGTGCTGGTTACATTAGTTGTACACCTTAATGAGCCATGTATCTATCTACATGTGGTTAAAATGGGATTTTGTGTAACATATACAACATGCATCCACTAGTGGTTACATGGTACACAAGGGGTTAATGCATTTCATTAATTTTTCCATATTGATCAAATTTACCTTCTTAATTCTTAGTGTGTTTTGAAAATACTAATATCAGCGATAATGATAAAGAATAAGCCAGAGACTAAATAAAATATGTAATGGGAAACTATTTATATTTTTATATCCGGGGTATAAAAAGAATTTTGAATTTGCATCAGAAACCATAGATGTGAGGAAACATCACTTTATGAAAGAAATAGTGCATGGTTGAGTAACTCTGTCGTTATAAATAAAAAAATCATATAATCTGCATAAAACAAAAAAGTAAATGCTTTAAAATAAAAAATAATAATATGAGATTTGGATTAGCTGGAATTTTGCCACAGATGAACAATTTCATGGTTATTGGCAAAAATCCAAGGTCAGTCCCCAAGGAAGAATCAAGGGTAATTGATGAAAAGGAAATGAAATGTCTTTCTCGAGGACTTCTTCATGGGAAAGTAAGCCTCGTTCGCGTAACTTAAGGAAAAGCGTGAAAACTTCATGAAGCCGTGAAATTGATTAAACGATTGTGCTGATAAAAAATTTGTTAAAAATTTTTTTGTTTCATATTTTTATTTCTTTCCCCACAAATGTTGTGACTGATGCATAACATATATATTTCACCGTTTTTTAAAACAACTTGCCAAGTATCCTCTTCGAATCTTAATTTTTTCATTCAGACTGATTTTTTTTAATATATAGGTTTTTAATAGTTGGGTCAACGGGTTGAAACTGTTTGATCTAAATTTTCTGACCCAATTTTTTAACTTATTAATAAAACCTTGCTTTGAAGCTGTTAGTCAAGTTGCCACGGTATACACTAAAATATCTTAACAATTTGCAAAATTCGGGTGACGTCATAGTCGCGCATGACTATAATCACGGAATCAATCCATAAATTCGAGTGACATTAAAATCACATGGTAAATCCAACCACGTGTCGCCAGCCAATCAATTGATTGCTTCACTGTTGTTGTCAACTCTTTTTTTTGCAGAAACTTTCTTTTAAAAAATACATATCTGTCAAAAAGAATGACGAAGTGGGGAAAAACACTTGATTTAAAAAAATTCATGTATTACATAAGAACTTTAAAAAAAATTTTTTTTTAAAACCTCTCTCTTTTTGAAGAATCTTAATACATAAGTATCTTTTCCAAATGAGATAAAATTTGAAATTTTATTTAAATTTTTCAAATAGAATAAAGAACACATGTTTAATGTCGGTTTTGAATTTAGTGGAGAGCACGTGATTATCCTTGTCATGCGACCGTCATGAATTTAGAATATGTAATTATCCTAAAATATTTTTTTGAATTTGGTTTTATGTTCAAAACATAATATAACATACATTTTCATTGATGCCCAAAATTTCAATCGAATATGTTCATTAGTTCCAGATACGTATTAGGGTAAAATCAGTGAAGGGACCATATACTGGTAGTTCTTCCAAGCAAACAATTCATACTATTTTCCTCCTCTATTGATATAACGTAATGAATAGACTGGTAGTTACAATTTTGAACTAGTATACTGGCCCTAAAGATTTCGTGAAAGGCTGAACATAAATTCTAAAATAGAATATTTTCTGAACAATTGGCGGGTATCCCTGGATATACTGGATAGCGAATTTTTTTAAAAACGAAAGGAATTCAAATACATACAATTTTTAGGATTAATATATACAATTAATTTTGTTTTCGTGGTCATATTTAATCTAATAATAAGGCTTTTTTAAAAAAATTCCTTAATGTTTTTTTTAAATGACAAAATATGATGTATCGTTTGGTGTAAAAAGCTTTGAAAAGTATTGGGAATGAAATATTTTAACATCGAATGTTTGATGCGCTCATTTAACACTTAAGGAACGAAATTACTTTAATTGTTCTTCATTAAAATATTATTTTATTTATTCCAGTCGAAAAATCGTACAATTTGACTTTTTGGAACGAAAAATTTCTCGAATTATTTACAAGTTGTTTGCTTAAAGAAAAAGAAAATAATTGCATTGAATTGGGGAAAGCAGAGTTCAACGATCTTAATTAAAGACATAAAAGTTTTAAACTGCAAAAAAAAAAAAAAAAAAAAAAAAAAAAATTCTGGTATGATTAAAATGTGACTTAATAGTCTAAATTACTGTATTTAACACTTTTTTCTCCTATGCCATAACTCATTCACCATGTAGACTTTAATTAATTTCAAAGAAGTACACCTGCGTTTGATATACGACATGCAAACAAACTCTAAATCAAATTAAGTACTTTCACACGGCAGTAAAATACACTGACAAACGATCCTAAACAAACAGTTGGCTCTCTTTTCTAAAAAAAAAAAGAAAAAAGAATATCAAATAACCCGTTTGAATGATAGGACCTGAAAAAGCGCAGGAAACAACTCATCCAAATTAACGGACGCCATCATGCCAACTGGACAAATAGAATAAGAACCACCGGAGAGCAAACAAAAAAACAAACATATCACTCATATGTCACTGACACCGGTTTTTATGACCACAAGGAACAAAATTAGCCTAACTCTCGACGGAAGTAGGGTTCAAAGGCTCCAGCCTCTATAGTTACACAATTTGGATGGTAGAATTAAAACGATGGCGCCAAGAGACTAATTGCTGCGCCAAATGCTGATTTGGCGGTGCAACGGAATCTCATGTCTGGCAGCGTGGAATGAGTAATTGTTTTAATGATAGTTATGTTAAAATGAGTAATGCTAAGTAGGGTATGTTTAATGCATGCTTTACGTGTATAGATCGGAAAGTAAGATAGCAGGGTTGTCCATCGCGTGAAATGTCGAAAATGCCTTGGGAATGCCAGATTTAATTGATGAATGGTTAAGCTAACTATGTGTATTAAAAATTAAAGGTTAGATTTCCTAAGGGAGAGATTTGTACACAACATGTTCTAAATTACTCATAGTTAGGAAATGAGAGTATCAATCAGAGTTAATTTAGTTGTAATTTGATGCTTTAGAGAGAGAGAGCGAGAGAAAGGAAGCTAGTACGATACTCAGTTTTGAAGATAAAAATAGACAGTCTATTATATCAACGATTTCAAGAATAGAAGAGTTAATAAATTTTAAGCATTCTTAAATTTTTAGAAATTTAATATAATGTGAAAATTATAGTATATAAATTGCAGACTTTGTGGCGTTTCTTCATAAAAACACACAGACACACAAAATATAAAAATTTAAATACACTACAACAGTTGTGGCTATTCTTTTTAATTAATTTCACATTAAATAGCATCCAATAGTTCACGTGACATTTTATATGGCAGATGACATTTCTTTTGAATCTGCAAAACACTGAAAGCTTACAAATAAAGGGATCTTCGTTATTGGATTTGCAATAACACTTCTTGGATCAAATTTATTCTTGCAAAGAAATTATTTTCAAATTTTTAGAATGATTTAGGGTTATTTTTCATTTTCTACTATTAGCTCTCACTCTGTCTAGATATTTATTTTTGTATATTTATTTTATTCAAATTTTCAATCGTTAATAAAATACTTCCTGTTCATCCAATCAAGTTCGAATAATTTTTTGTAAATTTGTAGTGGATAGCACTTGCTTTTAATACTGTTTTTTCAAATATTAATTCATCAATTAAATTAATTACCGGTTTTCGACGCCAACTTAGATTCGTCTCCATTGTTGTAACAATGTAGTAAATGTTAAAACAATGACAAAATTGGCATCGAAAATTGGTTTTTCAGCCAAACTTGTCAAACCGGGTGTGCATTGTTACAACAATGCAGACAAATCATGATCTCTTTTAAATTCCTACTATTAGTTCACTCTTTTCCTTTTTTATATACATACAAAAAAAAAACTTAAAATTTCTTTACAAGAGAGAGAGATGAATAAACATGATCAAAACTGAAAAGAATTGAAATTGCAAGATAACCAGACAATATATTTTAAAAGGATATATGAAAAATTCAAATAAAAAATGGAGACAAATATAAAAGTATGGATGCTACAGTATTATAAAAATTGCTGACATAGGACAGCTTATATATATAATAATTTATATAAAAGGGGAGGTTGGACATATTTTATGGCCAGCCAACTCCCCCCTTTTTGTTAATAATACTGAGCAAAAACCTGTTGAAAATAATAGATAGAAAATCTCAATCCACTATGAGAAAAAGATAACTTACCTAAAAATTGCATTCAAAAATGCAGAGCCAGCGCTAAATCTGAGTACAATACAAGCTATTGCCAGATTCTGGACCCAAATGCAAATTCAAAGCATAGGAATGGCTGAATAGTAGCACTTATCAAAAGTATGAAAAAAATAGAAATAATAAATTAAGAATTGTTAACATACTGCCATTACCTAAGGGACACTAAGATTATATATGATTTAAAAAATAAATTAAATAAAATTTTAAAAAAAACTTAAGAGAACAAGAAGGGATATAATTTTATCTAAAATTAGAAGTTGGAGGTAACTATAACTATTTAGGAAAATAATAAATTTATAATAATAACCTATTAATAAACTACGGAAATTTAATCCTTACTATTTAGAATTTCTTATTCAAATATCTATTAATAAAATTAATTGGATATTTTTGAATTAAGCAGTATTTAGTACAATATATATATACATATATATATTGAACAAGATACTTAACAAGATAAAAATATATATATCTTGTTCAAATTTTCAATCGTTAAAATGCTTTCTATTCATCCATTCAAAGTAGGAATTGATTTATGAAAACTTTTTTCTTTTACTTGTTTGTCTTTAAAATGTAAATATAGGTTTTTTGAGTGTTTGATACAATAACCTTCCTTCCGAACTATAAATCTGAATCGTGTTTTCCGAGACACATAAGACTTTCATAAAATATTTATCAATATTTTTTGCCATTCGATAGGTGAAATGTTGGAATGGAACGTTGTGAAAAGACATATAAAGGAATATGTGGTAAAAGTATATGTGGAATATCTGTGCAAAATTTTGTTTCCTAGGAATGCAGTGGTGTTTTTTGAAGTATGTCTGTTGGATTTGTTTGATGTGCAGCTTCCCTCTCTGAAAGTGACTGGAAAAAAGGGGAATTTCTACTGCAAGATATAAAACATTTTTCTGAGAGAGAAGATAGTAAGAGTAAGAAAAGGAGAGGGAAGAAAGAGAGAACAGAGATGGCAAATATAGAGAAGAAAGGGAGAAGAGCAGGTGGGAAGAGAGAGAGGAAGAAGAAAGGGAGGAAAAGAGAGAGAGAAAGGGGAAGAAAATGAGACGAAGAAAGATATAGGAGAGAGGAGAAAGGAAGGTGAGAGAGAGTGAAAAGAGAGAAAAAGGAAATTAAGAGAATGAAAGTAGGATTGGTTTATCTGAACACTAAATTTTTTTTATCACTTTTGTAAGCTCTTATTTTTGATTCCTATTGTAAGAAAATCTGTGACAGCCATAAAACATTTCTTGAAGCTTTCTTTGTATTCTTAGAACCAGGTTGCGGCATTTTTTTCCCAAATATTCGATAAGATTATTACAGTCATTTAAAAATCCGATACTTCTTCAAGGGTAGCAATGCTGTTTCCATTTACTTCCTTCTAAGTGGTTTTCATATAGGATCGTACAAAATAACTTCAGTGAATCGCCTGCTTTGGCAAAAGACAGGAAATATTATATCTTTTAATTTTTCAAACTGTAAATCTTGGTTTATTATTTTGTTAATTGTTGCTATATTCTGTTGATTTGTCTTAGAAACATTCGAAACAACATGCACCTCTTTTAGCTATTCAGTTTCATGGGGAAAATAATGATATGCATCTATTTCCGTCCCAATTAACAATGTATCTTAATTTTCACTTAAAATTTTTATTTTAAGCGTTTTGCAACGTTTTTTTTTTATATATATCATGGAATAAGAATATTTCTCGTCGGAAAGTGAAAAACGTATCCTTAAATCCACAACTTGTTTATATCAGCCGTTTTGGAAAAAGAACATATTCGAAAGTATCACACCATAATTTCGATATCAAATAATAAGCTTCTGCCAGGAATATTTTTTTCTCAAAGTATTTATATATTTAAGCCTGTCTCGAAATCTTTCTAAAACGTACAATCAAAACCTGTATAAACGTAGTAATTAAGCAACTTAATCTTATTTTGTATATTCTCACAAAAATATCTTATTTTAAAACTGGGCATCAAGCAGTTTCATTTTTAAAGTATATAAATATAAAAGTCGCTCCCTTTAATGAACCCTTATTTAACGAACTTTCCTCTTTCACCGATTCAAACGAAGTGGAAAATTCCTGTTTAACAAATAATAAACCCCTAAATTACGAACAATAAATCCTTATTTAACGAATAATAAACCTCTAAATAATGAATTGTTACAACCACTGAAAAAATTTATTTATTAGTTTGTATTAGAAATTTTTTTTTCTTTTTCAAATGACATATCCTTTTTGTCCAGAACAGAAACAGACCTTTCTTGTAAGCAGATAATTTCGACGAGAAAGGGTGCAGACTATTATTAGACTTTACAGGTGAAGATGAGTCATGAGGTGTAACCTATTGTGTGAGTTTTGAATAGAATAGAAAATTCTTTTCTAATCTCAACCCACTCCATAATGCAGGGGATGTTTTAAGATTTTAACGATTATGTTACACTTGATGACGGACTGCCAACCTGTGCAACTGAAGTGAAAGATGTTGTTGATTTGTAGGGGCCTATGAATAGCGATTTTTATGCAGAAATTGATAAAGTATCAAATCTGTTACATTTTCTAATGCTTTGCATTGTTTGGAAATTTTGAAAACAGGATGAAAATGCAGTATTTTATTCTCTGCATAAAGTCGAAAAAGAACTCTTTCGAGTTGTGATGGATCTATACGTGGTTCTACTATTCCCTTCATTTCTCTTTAAGGAAAATATTTATTTCAACCAACTTTCATCGAGTAAGGAAACGTGATTATGTAAATGAGGTATATTATATAAATTCTGTTTTCGCGAGTTTGAGGGTTGACTCGTAGTTGCGGATACGTAGTAGTTGACACGCTGGAGTTGGCACGCTGAAGTGGATACGTTGGAGTGTGTAAATAGGAGTTAACATAAAGTCAGCGAGTTAGTTGTTAGTTGAAGATTACAGAGCGTGGAGCCAACGTATTGATAAAGCCGAAGAGAGCGCCTGCAAGTTTCCAGTGTAAGACTCGATGCATAAAAAGTACAGGCACTGTACGCTTGATTAAGTAGAAGTTAGCTATTTAGTGTGCGACGTAGTTATATTTGATCGTATTTCAGCTGTCTTAGATTCAGTTGAGGGTCTGTAGTAGTATCCCCGTGTTATAGAATCTCACCTCCGCGCTCTATTATATATTATCTACCTTAATTAGAATTGTATTGTGTTTGATTAATAGTTAGAATTAATAAATTGTTTAGATTGTAAATCATGTCCGTGGATTATTCTGTTTCTCCCACACATCTAGCCGGGTTTACAGGTAGACAAGAGGGTTCAAATGTAAGCAGGAGCCAAACGCTATCACAAAGTCAGAAATCAAAAAAGATTGCCAACCCACTATTAGTCAGTATTTTAAAATTTCCAATTAACTGGCGCGTGATAATTCATGAACAGAATTTTTAGCTATTAAATAAAAAGCATGTAGTTTCTAACAATAGATATTTTTGCGTAGAGGCTTATTATAAAATTTCCAAACTGTAAGTTCAAAAAATTTGTATTTTGTTTGGATCCTGATACAACGAATAACCCCGATTTAACGAACAAAATGTTCGGTCCAGATGAATTCGTTAAATAGGGTCCGACCGCTTATATCAGTAATTTGATCATTTATGTCTGTTCTATGTACAGTAGAATGTCATTTATCCGAATCAATTGGGACCGGACACCGATCGGATAACGGAAAACCGAATGCGATCCATGCAGTATATGAAATCGGACACTATACGAATATTGAAAATCATCCCATGCGGGAAACGTGCTTGAAGAGAAAGCAAAATAGGTGCAAAATGTCGCAATTTTTCCTTGCTTGTAGAAAATAATCCCTTATTTTTCGCTGTACCATTGTACACCTTCGTTTTTTCACTGCATGGTCTCTGATTCTCTTGCGGAGCAGTAGTTGAGTAGGTCAGCACTCTGATTGTTCTACGTACCACTCCATTTGGTGTTGTGTGGTAGTTAGGAGAGGGGTTGCCAGCTCAGGTGTCATCCTCGTCACTTAATCATGGTTCAAAATTACGATCTCCGTCTCCAAAAGCCCTCGTGTAGCTGGGCAGTGAGACGTTAATGTTCACTCACTCATTCATTCCCTCACGTGCCACTCCATAGCTATCTCCAACGCAGAAACACGTCAGCATTTGATAGACCCTTGCTACTTTCGTTGTTGTTGTTTCCCGTCACTTTTGGCCTCACGCGAAACAACTGTTGAGCACAATGCACTGTACGAAAACGTATCCGGACTTTGATCCAGATAATAAGCGTTCGGATAAATGGCGTTCTACTGTACATAGAAATAATATATAATTATTTAAAAAGCATTTATGAGAAATGATATATCTTGATCAATAATTGGAGCTTTTTTTCAAATATAATTCTTTACTAAGCAAATTCAATTCATTTTTCTTGGATCACTTGAGGGAAATAATGCACATAAAAATTTGGTGGTTTATCTGCTTTAAAGGATTGATTTTGGCATTTGATTGATTTTTTGGCATACTTCATGGAAATATTATTATTATATGTAATGCAATCCATTTCATAAATTTGTTTTCTACTGACTTTTTTGTATCAAGATAGGCTCGATTTGTGAAAGCAAATTCGGTCGACCATAAAACATGAAACAGAATACTATCTTCATACAAGAAAGCTATAAAGAAAGGATTCAATTTACTTGAAAGCCGTTATCGACCAAACTCACTCTATTCTACAGCGGAAAAAAACTAGTTTCGTGTAGAATGTTCTCGAATTTTTTCAGTAATATTGAAATTTTATTCAGTAGCAAATGTATTCTCTTTCATAAAGTAAAAAATAAATAAATAAAAGTCTTATTCACATTTTTACAACTAGGCTTTAAAAAGAATCATTTTTAAAAAGAACATTCATCTGAACCACTTCAAAAGGAAATGTGACAAAAAATGAATGCCTTTTTTAGAATGTTTCTATGCAAACGATTTTGAAGATGAGTTTCAAGACGATAAAACAAAGGAGGAATCCCCCTTTCATTGATCGTTGAATCAGTTCAATGACTTCCTTTGAGTGGATTTATATGCCGGACAGAGTTATATACTCTTTTCCCCATTTTCCCTTTTTTACTAGGATTTTTTCCCTTTAGATAAACGATAGGAGACGTAAGTCTTCATCAATTTTCTCTAAATCCTGGAAAAGTCCATGTTTCCGGAGGGTTTTTTTTCAACCTATAAAAAAAATAATGAAGAAGATAAGTTTCACTTGCAGTAGAGAGGTTGGAATCAATGTGGAGAGGATTTTTCTCTTTCTATTTATGATTCTTACCTTAATTGCTAAAGTTTTCCGCTTTTCCGTTTGCTTTAACGAAATCTTTTCTTTTGATTTTTCACCGTCGTCATGACAACGAAGAAGTACACCTCATTCATAAGCGATTAGCTTCTCTTAGCAATTTATTTTGCTTGTTTGCTTAAGAGAAAGTTAAATATTTTTTTTTAGCATTATTCAACGGTTAATTAAGTTGACATAAATCAGGTTCAAGTATCGATTTCATTTGTTTGTTTGTTTGAAGGAGTTTTAATGGAACTCTAAATGTCTCTCTACGGTTGTCTGATCTAAAGTGATTTTCTTAAAATTTTTTATCCACTTAATGGATTAATGATTTTGTTAATGTATGAACCGTTGTCATTGAATCATTTCTCAGAATGAGATAGTAGTTAAAATGTCTTTTGGTGCATTCATTATTTACTTTTCATAAATCGTTTGATAGGTACAATACATTCGTTTAAATACATCATTTGTTATTGTTGTCCTATTGATCAGAATTTCCATAATTGATTTGTAAAATAGAATTTGTGAAAAAAAAATAATTCCACACCAGTTATTATAACTTTGTGATTCCAGGATTTTATTATACTTATATAGATTATAGCTATTTGATCTACGTATTGTTGTGTTATGTTAGTGCAACAAAGAACCTGCTAAATAATATGCCTTTTATTTGTGAAGAAGTCAATGGAAAGAAACACAGTAATTAATATGCTCATACGTGAATGAGTCTTGAAGAACTAAACGGTTTAAACAAATTCGTCGACATAAAAACGCAATTGAGTTTAAAAAAATATGTAACAACGGAGAAATTCCTATTTTGTATGTCCTTTTCATTTCATTAGTATTATTATATGTATTATTGTTTTTTAAAAACGACCATTTTAAGTGTCTAAAAGCAATTTTTTAAACGCGTTGTATAGAACATTTTTTTAATATTACTTCTAAGATTCCGAAACCCCACTGAAGCTAAAAATTTGTAGGGTTTTTATAGAACCTAACTAAATACAATTGCTTATATTTAATATACCCTTTATCCCCACTAAATATATGATTCAATCTCAACTTTTTGTCGTGATCAGGATTTCTAATTTCTTTGACTTTTGTTTATCTCACAGTTTGAGCTTTCTAAGTAAGTTTGTTCATCAGAAAATCTGAAGCAAAATGTAATTCTTTTTAAACTTTTCGATTAGGTGAATGAAAGATTTTGTTAGGACGAGCGTGTGAGTTGTTGCGTCATTTGATCTGACGGCTTGTTTGTTGCGTCATTTGGATCTGACGGCATGTTTGTTGCGTCATTTGGGTCTGACGGTTTAGTTGTATTTGCGGTGGGTAGATGGTGCCACGACAGCTGAGCGAAAAGGTTGTACTTTTCCGAGTTCAGCATCAAGATCACCAAAGGAGATTCGATCTCGCTGCCCTTCGTTCCGTAAGCACGTAGCTTACAGCTGGACCAAACTGATCACTTCAATCCGGAGGCTTTTACATAGATACCACCGCCACACATTCCCTGATCAGCGATTCGGTTGGTGAATGAACGATATAGTTATAATGGCGTGTGAGTTGTTGCTGTTGCGTCATTTGGATCTGACGGCTTGTTTTGTCACGTCATTTGGGTCTGACGTCTTGTTTGTTGAGTCATGTGTGTCTGATGGCTTGGTTACATTTGTGGCGGGTAGATGGCGCCACGACAGCGGAGCGAAGTTTGCACTTTTCTGAGTTCAGTGTCAAGGTCACCAATGAAGGAGATTCGATCTCGGTACCTTTCAATCCGAAAGCATGTAACTTACCCCGGGACCAAAATGATCACTTCAGTCTGGAGGCTGTTGTTACTGGTTTAAATAGATAGATACCACCGCCACATTTCTAAAGAAAGCTGCGTTTCCAAACCACATAGACCGTAAACCCTGTTTTGGAAACACTTCCACGTCAGTTTTGAGAGGGTCTACAAGTAAAAAACTATATTAATGATAGAGATTTTTTTAAATAAAATATAATTTCATGATAATAAAATAAATTAATTTCATGGAAAAGTCCAGAAAGGCGCAATTACAAAATACTTATACTTTCGGAGTCTTCTTTCGTTAACAAAATAAACTGCGCTTAAAGAAAATTCTTGAAGAAGTAATCACAGCATTGAAGCTCCAATGAATTTAGAAAAAGTCAATCAGTTACAGATACAAGCAATTTTCTTCTTTTCCAATTTTTTAAAAATTGAATTTTTTTAAAATATTTTTGTTGCGATAACGAAGCATTTTTGTTCAATTATAAATAAAAATAACTAAATTATGGAATACGCTCGAAATTATGGAAATTTATCTTCAAAGATTGTTTTTAGAAAACACGGCATAGTGATGAAGGAAATGAAAAGAGAGTGATGATCAACACATCAAAACAATATCTCATTCTGAGTTTTTCAATTATACAAATTAAGGCTCTTAATTTGTATGACGTTTGGAAGACTAGATGAATGTAGATTCTAGTATGGTGTTTCAAGTAAATAATGACTAATTTGATAAATATTTAAATAAGATATCCATAATGTATTTAAATTCATTCGATAATTGTCCCATTTGGGTAAATATGGAAATGTAGATAGAAAATATTCTTCCAAACTAATATTCAATGGAAATGAGAAGGATTTATTTGAGGAAAAATGCCTAATCATTACATTTTTATCGAAGGGGAATCAATTGCCTCTAGATATAAGCTTTCCAAAAACTGATTGGCCATTATTAGTTTACTGAGCAGAAAATATTGTAGGGGATTGAATGGGAAAGATAAAGAATTCCTTCCTGTCGTTTGGAAATCAAATAAATATGCTTGGTTTACTCCGCAAGATTTGTTCTTTTTTTCATTTCGTGCTTATTGTTAAGAAATATTATAAAAATAATAATTTACAAATTAAAACATTATTAATCTTAAACAATACTCTAGAACACCCAAACTCACCTCAACAATTATACCCAGAAATCAATGTTGTACATATTGATAAATTCAACTCTAAACTTCACTCTAAGCACAGTTTTTATTAGATCATTAGATTTTCGAATATTCATCATTCGCACGCAATTTCAAGAACCAAGTGTGAGAGAAAGGCGATCCCCCTGTAGTCGTTTTACACTATAGTAAATGATCGACATCTTTGTTGTGAAACTTATTGTTTGTGATATTAAACGCACACCATTGTTTTAGCAAAATATGCTGCTCTAAGTACCGATAAATAGAAGTACAGCTGCATTCCTCGAAAAATAAATAATAAAAAAAAAAAACCTTCTTTCTTCTTAGTTCATTTTTTAAATTTTTAACTCCAATGCTCTCTCTCTACAATTTTCGTTTGCACGAAAATTGTAATTTATATTTTTGAAAAAATCAGATGAGAATTCTCAAGTTATAATCCTTTTTAAAAGCCTACGTATAAATATTTACGTTATAAATACTACATATGTGTTTGGATGGAATTGTGTATTTTTCTATTCAAATTGTATTTCATTATTAAGTAAATAATATTTTCATAATTATTCAAAAACTGGATTTTTATTATTAATGCGCTGTGTGTGTTCATTTATATACGATACTTAATTTCTATTCAATTATTATTATTAGTATTATTTGATATTTGTATTTCATATGTACTTTCTGTGTAATAATTAGTTTTACTATCATGTCTTTTACCAACGCCATCTACTGTATTTATCTTTTGCGTCATGGCAACAAGTTGTTTGCTTCGAGTTGTTTGTGCAATATATGTGTGAAATGTTCAGTTCCTGTACTCTCCCGTGCTAGAAGAGGTTTTCGCCGCACGAAGCTGCTGGCATTTGTTTATAACTTTTATACGCAAAATTACAATTGTTAAGTTTTTAAAAGCAAGAGTCACATCTTTATTAATCCCGTGTGGCGGACAATATGTGTATATCACGACGGTCTACATACATAAAATTAGGACTTGAGGGCTTTGTGAGAGAAAAAGATTATGAACCTTAAGTATAAAGAGTAATGCACTAAAACAATTTTTAATTTCACTGAACATTCTCAAAAACAAATAATTTGTTTTCATTGAAAACTGCAACATAAAGAAGGAGAAATTAGACTTTTAAAAATATTACTAATTAATCCAATAAAAAAGATGCTATTGAATCAGAGACGAAATTTATTTAATTTTTATATCAGCAAATTACTTAGCAAATAAATGACGTAATTTCTTCAGAATCGGCGAAATAAGTCCAACTTTTTATCAAAATCGATCTTACCTTTATCATTTAATTTAATTATATAAGCAATATATATAAAAAATCACTCCTTTTCTCTATTAAGAAATTTCTTTGTTACAACATCTTTTAAAAAAAATCATTAAATAACTTAGGAAAATAGGATTCTATTCATAACTGCATCTAATAACGGAATTCAGAAATCCATCACTTCACTTTAATTTAAGCTGGCCGGACAATTTAAATCCGTAAATGAGGTTTTTACCTCTCTCATTTCCCGAGAAAAATGCTCCTCTGACATTCTTTCGACAGGAGATTATTCGGGTTATTAAAAATATTCCTTCAGTAAAAGCGACGTCATTAATATTCATTAGGGACAGTAGCGCTGACGAAATGGGAGGTTCCATGAAATAATGAATCGTGGCAGAAGTTAATTATTTTGTTGGTTAATCCTCGCGTGGCGGAAAAGATTGGCTTGTGTGTGTGTGATGAATCACTAGATATAGGGTCGGTTTTTCTTTCCAATTTCTGTACTGGTTATTTTCGCTTAAAAGTGTTATGTCATGCTAAAATTTTAATTAAAAATGCTGCTTTGTTGTATATTAATGCATGTAAATTAAGTACACCGAGAATGTGTAATTTTGTTCGAATGCTTCTTTTGTCTTTAGCTTATTAAGAATTTTTAAGCTATTCAAACACACATACACACATTTAAAGAATAAATGTATATCAGAGGCATAGCTACCGCGAAATCAGCCATATCAATGATATGAACAACATGTATAACTATAATCCCACCAACAAAAGGTTCCCATATTTAAAAAAGAGCACCGATGACATTTTGATACAGGGCCCACCGAGAACTAGATAAGCCAGTGTTGTTTGTATATTGACTTTTAAGAATGTGACATGCATATATTTTTCTTAGCACTGTCTTTTTTCACACGGATTTGAAATAATACTGCCCGAAAAAATGGATTTCTTTTACTTTTTTTACACAACCTATAATGGCTTCACTGATTGTTACGAGAGAGAAATGATTGAAAAAAATCCCCATTTAACATCTTGTTTAATTTCCAAGGGCCTAAAATTTGGTTCAAGTGTGAAAAATCTTTGATCCAAACGCAGAATGCACCGTTAAATTCCAACGAAACCTGGAGATTTGATACGACTAGTCCCAAGAATTGTATAAATATAATTGAAAATAAATGAATTATACTTAAATAACATGTTTTATTGAAGAAAAAACAATATTGCAAAATATTTCGGAAAGCAGTCTGAACTCTTTAAATTGATATTATCGATAGAAAATCTTCTATATATATGTGTGTGTGTGTAGTAATACCCATAATTTCATCCAACTAAACTGAACTCAGTGATGCAACAGCTCATGAGGGCCAAGGCCTGCGGTATCTACCTCAGCTTTCGTGACCTTAGACGCTGGGGTGCATGTGTAGATGTTTCTGTCAAGTGGTCAATCTGACGTGAAACTCCCAGTGTTCAGTTCCCAAGTAAGCTTGGTACTAATTCTATCGACCCACTGATGGGATGAAAGGCTGAGTCGACCTTGCCCAACGCCCGGGATTTGAACTCCGTACCCGTGGTGTAGAAGCGCGATACACTACGGCTTATAATTTCATCCAAACAACTGTTAAATTTGTAATGGTCTTGGTCTTCAGGACTCGCGTATAAATAATTACAAGCTACCCACCTAGCGGGAATCTATCGAACGATATCTTTCCACGAATAAATAAGCTCCATCCACGGAAGTCAAGAGTTGTACTTCCGTTTGCCACTTCGTATAACAACCGAGATTCTGGAAAATTCGCCTTGTTTATATGTCTTGTCTTCAAAATGTGTTGCTAGCTGCAGCCCGTCTCTTATCTTTGTTGTGACATTCATTCCCTGCTTTGTGTCGAAATGTACAATAAACCAGATTACCATTCCAGAAGACTGCCTCGTCAATAACATCATTGCAACATCAACCATCTAAAATATGAGTTAATTAAAAGAAATGAAATACTTACTACTCACCACGTCCTGTGATATATATATATACATATCATGATTTGGAGTAATGAAAAGTGCAGCCGTTTATCAAATGGTTCTTTAGTGAGTGAGTGAATATTAACGTCCCACTCTTCAACTACACGAGGGTTTTTGGGGACGGTCCGTGTAATTTTGAACCATGGTCAAGTGACGCGGACGACACCTGAGCTGGCACCCCCTCTCCTAACTACCACACCACACCAACGGGAGGACGTTTGAGCTCTCGACAGATTTAACGTGCATCGCTCCCCTACACGGTGGGTCTTCAGTGGTACTGGGATCGAACTCATGACATGCTAGCCACGATCCGATGCCTAGACCACTTGGCTACCGCGGCCACCAAATGGTTCTTTAATTCAATGAGTTAGCAAATCGTTGGGTACCCCAAGCCAAGAGACGTGCCTATTTCAGCTTCGATGAGGAGCGAGTGTCCAGTTCGTGCTCATGTTTTCCTTAAGTCTGCCGAAGTTGAAGTCAAAGTATTTATGTGGGAAGTGTGTTGAGTTGTCCTGGTAGGAAGCTTACCCCGATTGACATATAAAGGGATGAGAATTCATTATATATATATATATATATAAACATTTAGGATTATTTCTAGTACTTTTTTCAATGTAAAGTTTTGACGGCAATGTGAGTACACATTCTTAATTTTATTTAAAATTTCACTAATTAAAACATGAATGAAATGCTTAATATTGATGTTAGAAATATTTTTATTGTTGCTTTAAATATAAAAGTTGAAGCTTCTACTCAACAAAGACAGCCCCGGCCACGAGTTCGCGATCATGACCATTCGATTACTGTGCTGTTTGTGAAAGAACAAGTTTACTGGTATGGTTTACGAACGTTATAGATGGTGACGTATAAGCTGAATACTGATTTCAAGTCCTAATTCCGCAAAATAAGCATCGCAGGAGTTGCTACATACTAAACCGAACTGAACCTCAAATTTAACAAATATCGTGATGTAGTAATTAGGAAAATCAATTATCAGCTCTGATATCACCTTCATAATTTGCTTATGACTCAAAATTGTGAGGTCTGCTTCTTATATATGATGTGAACTCAAATTGAGGCAATCAAATATTTGTGGAGTAATATACAATTTTGTATCAGAATACTCACCATTTTTCGCTTATTTTTCTAAAAGAAATAAAGAATTATACTGGAAATAAAATAAAATTAAACTTTTCTAAATGTATAAAGAAAAAAAAAAAAAATTTCGGAAATATTCATTGCGAATGTAATTTTGTGAGTGATTTCTCGGTTTTACTTACAGACACATACACTCGGTTTTACTTATCACACATTACATAATCCGTAACGCTCTACAAGGATGCAAAATACATTTAAACCTACCTTACTATCGATACAGTAGACTTAGTTCTCACAAATGGACAATTAGGTTTAGTTCCACAAGATTTTAATACCACTCCCTCGGTAGCGAATTTACAAATATTTTGCTAGAATTGTAAAAAAGTATTACTGTGTCTATTAATTCGACATGGGAAAATAAAGCTTTTTACTGATTAACCTAAAGAACGTTTTGGCTTTTGACGAATGTAATGCAAATGATAATATTTCATAATGTAATGGACGAAGGAAAATGGAGTAAGTGAAAGAAATAAGAAAAAAAGTATATATAAAAAGTATGGGTTGTATTTTAAAATTTTGTAGCAGCACAACCCTTTATAGTAATTGCAATCCAAATTTTAATGATAATTTTCTCATAGTACCCCTCCTCTTACACAATAACATTGTTACGACCTTTATTACAAACGTTACAAATTACCAATATTGATATTTGACATTCCCGATGCGATACATTGATTAAACCAGAATCGATGCCCCTGTATCGCTTTGCTTAAGTTCATCATATCACACATACTCCGAGCATTGCAAGAAGTTCCTATTTGTCTATTATTCTGTTGGAGAGCCTCTTTTTCTCGATTGCAAATATTAAATTTTCTTTCGAAAAATTGTGCTCCCCAAAAAAATTCTATATGCACACTCTTTTGCCAAAAAAATCGAAGCACCACGAAGGAAGTGGTTGTTTTTAATGAAATTAAGTATGTATACAGCTCATACACAGATAATAAAACAATAAAAAGAAATCAAGGCCATAAGACCCCCTCACGGCTCACGATTACAGCTTGAATGTTTAAATCAGTAGCTGGATGAACCGCCCCTGGCGGCGATACCTGCTTGTATAAGCCACGGTAAACGGTGAAAGAAGTTCCTCATGTTATCCTGCAATACACACACACATTCTGCCACGCACACATTCACTATTTATTGCTTCAGATCTGCGACATTTTGGGGTGCTCGAATCTGGCACCCTACCGTGTCCAAAACATTTTCGATGGGTGAAAGGTCTGGTCACCTTGCTGACCAAGGAAGAGTATTAACGGCACGAAAGTAGTCCAGAGATATGCGAGCGGTATGGTGTCTGGTATTATCTTGTTGGAAACTGGCCCCTCCGAATGACGTGCCATTAAGGGTATTACAACTGGCCTCAGGATGGTATCAACATACCGTTGAGCTGTTAAAGTTATATATGGAGGATGACTAGAGATGACCTACTGTCGTATGAGATAGCACCCCACACCGTCTTACCAGGGTTTATGGCTGCATGCCCTTTGTAAAACAAAGGCTGATTGAGACCGTTGGCCCCTGCCTCTCCAGACACGAAGATAATGGTCATCTGCTTCACGAGTAATGCGGTATTCATCGCTGAACATGATCGACTCCGATACCATTGCAGATGATTCCACCGATGTTATGAGGCCAAAGGCCTTAAAGGCCGCTGTGAGTATAACACCGCCTCAGCCAAGAGATTCGATCTTGTCTCACATTTGTGCATCTTGGTCTTCCAGAGCCTTCATTTCCACAATAATTTCTGCAGCAACCATTGCTGTCAGTGCCTTTGCACAGCTCTTTCTGTGCTTTGCAGGGGATGACCTATTACTCGGTCGTCCCCCAGCTATGACCACCCAGCGCACGCATTCCGACAATGCGACAATGTTCGAAGTCATTCAGTTGCCTATAAGGTCTTCGAAAACGTAGTGATGGCATCATTCGTTTTTTCTCTAGGGAATCACAGCGGTGAAAACGAAAAAAAGATACATTTTCCGCCTCTATTACCGGTTTCATACTTTACGAGTTGCTCAGCAGAAATGCGTGCTACAAGTGTAATGCATGTTCACTGGCTTTGAAAATTTGATGATTTGGATGATCGATTAAGATTCTTTGCCAACGAAATTTTGTCACAATCGGACAACTCCTTATTGGTACTTCGATTTTTTTGCAAAAGTACGTGTATGTGTTGTTTCAAGTCAACATACAACACTTAAGTGTAAGAAAACATTATTCTGCGAGCAAGCGACACACCTTTCCACAGAGAGATTTGAACGTCAAATGACTCGATTGAATTTCCAAAATACTAATTGTGGGCTATATATATATATATATATATATATATATACACGTATTTCTAAAATTGCTAAATAACACTTTTTAGTTTATGTTTTCGATTCAAAAGTATTGAGTGGGATCGTACATGTGAAGGCCATAAAATTTCATGAGCTGAGATTAAAAGTGTTATATGTTTAGAATTTATTTTCTTTCAAATAATTAGGTATTTTATTTAAGACTCGAATATGTTATAGAAAATGAAAGTTAAATGGTAAATGAGATTTTGTTTTAGAAAAAATTTAATTATTGTTCCATATATATATAAGCCATTAACATATCTTAAACTTGTTTTTGATTTAGTATGTTTTGGATCAGTTAATTATTAAATACATGTGTGCAGTACTAATACAATGTTATTCATAAAAAAAGGTATGTTACATCAGTGCAAATGTGTACTTTATTTTTTATGTGATGAGAATGTATTTTCTTTTCTTTTCAGTAAATAAATCAGCTTTAAAAGAAAACTTTTTCATTTCGTTATGTTCTCGTCCTCCATTTAGTGTAATCAAATCCCTATAAGAGGTATGCCCCGCGGATTGAGAATCGCTGTTTTACAGTATAAAGTATCTATATAAGTAGTTTTTTTTCATTTTCTCTGAAGAGACCGGGAACATTCTTAAAATGCGATTCACGGGCAATAACAAAATTGTTTGGTCCTTTTTCGACACCCTTGGCGTTTCATTTTCTGTAGAAATCCAGAATCAGTTTTTAAAAAGAAAAACAAATTTTTATTTATAGAAAATAACTTTTGGTGTTAGTTATACCTCGGGATATTTATTTTTAAAGAACACTCAATCAATCAAGGTTGCTATTATTTATTTCTGATATATATCGAAACAAAATTGATGCGTGAATCCTCAATGATATATTTATACTTTTAAAAATAAATTATATGTGGCACAGAAAAATCATAAATACTAATCCACCGAAAAGGAAAATAATGTTTGAAATACATATTATGTGAAGAAAAAACGTTATTATTGTGCAAGACGAATAACTGAAACAAAAGATTTCCTACTGTGCCTAATTTTAAAGTTTACATTATATTTTTTCAGTAAGAAACAACACATTTATGACATGTACAATCCATTATACATTTTCTGTTCACAATACCGTGCTTTCCTTGAATATGTGTTACACGAGGAAAATTATCGTCTGAGAACAAAAAAAAATTATTCTTTAAAAAATCGTCTGCCTCTAATATAATGATAAATCGTCGAGCGCTCAGTCAGCGAAAGAAGTATTTCGTGACACTTAGTCAACAATCACAATTTTAGAATTTGTTCGTGTTAAATAAATAAACTTTTTATTCTTTCTCGAGCTTTTTTGGACGTGGTTTTAATAACCATATCCTTGTGACTTCTGTTTCTTTCATAATGTTTTATTTGACAAGTTTACGATTTCTTGACAACTCTGGTAAGAGTTCATGCATTCAATACATAAACTAGAGGAAAAATTGGTCGAAATCTATACAGATGTGTTCTAAAAATGCTACGAAGGAAGAGGAAATTTTGGCTTTTGAAAACATTTTTAATTTATTACCCTATATTTTCATAAGCTTTTGAGGAAACTGTATTTATAAATTTATTGAATTATGAAATGTCAATAAAAATATAATAGATTATCATTTCTTGTTGTTATTTTTGTTCTATTTCATTGCTTTAGAATCTTATTTTTTAATCTTTTAAAAAAAGGTGGAATAATTTCTTTATGGAGAAAAGTATTTCTTGTGTATATTACTTAATATTTTTCTCTCGTTTTTTTTATGGAGGAATTAATAATGACCCAGTTATACTCCCCCTAATAACTATTAACTTAACCTCAGAAAATATATTGTGACTAGTAAACATTATAAACAGTTTCATATATTATTAATTCGATTTATTATTTATATTCTTTTTTATTATTGTTTTGACTATTAACATTCATATATTATTTACATTTATTTATTATTACATTTATTATCAATTTGCATCGATGCCGATATTCATCATCAAAAATTATTTTGTATTCAGATTGTGGCAACATGTTAAAAAAAGGCATAGGAAATAGATTGGTTTTCTGATAATGTACTCGAAATATTTTGGTGATTAAAAAATAAAATGAGAATTTGAAACAACTTTTCGATAATTAAAACATATTATTTAGCATCGCTTCGCCAAATTGAAAAACAGAAAGCAATACTACAAATATGATTTGTGTATTAAGAAAGCTTTTTTTTATTAATTGGATTAAACAAACACAGTTTTTCCATTCTTGAATAAACATTTTTTGAATTAGAATGGACATCTGGTTGAATCTTTTTATTTTATTTTATTTAAGAAGAAATTTTTCACGAACTGTGAGAAATGTATCATTAAATAAATAAAATTATTTATAGTTTTGTGTGTTAGGAAGTTTTTATAATTTTACCCATACTTTTAAGATAAAAAAAAATAAGAAATATAAGTTATAAGAATAAAACTAAAATCTTATGATAATTTTATTATTTTCAAAAAACATTGTATTTTAATTCTTGTTTATAATAATTTTATCACCATAATTTTAATATAGCAAATAAACGTTTTTGATAGATAAATTGTACTTTTATATTAAATTTCAATGGTTGATACCAAAAGTATTTCCATGCATTGAGGTTAAGAATTAACTTAAAATGTCATTCCGTTTTATAAATGGAATGTACTGGGCAATTCATGTTTTTTTATTGGTAATGAAACATTTCTTTCCAATCCATTCATTTTTCTATTATTTAAAATGATGTTAAAGAGCCTAAAGTCTATTAAATAAATTTTTATATTTTCATGATCTCATAAAAATATTTATCTTTTATGAACAATTTCAGAAAGTGAATATTTTTAAACTTTAGTGTAATTAGTTCACTTTTGTGGTATTTTTTTCCACGTATATTGTATGTAAAAAAATTCACAAATGCTATCTTTTTTTAAATAAATAAATTTTATTTTAAATTTTTGAAAAATACAATATAAGAATTGATGAGAATATAATCCCAAATTTATGCTCATAATATACAAGGGGTGATCAAATGAAAAGGTACGAAACGACATAAAAATGAAACAGTTAAATATTTTCATATTCCGCCAAGGGAGAATGTAGCGAGACATCTCGGGATGCCATTGGAGACTCTGACTGGGATCGGATCATGCGCGGGTGCCCGCATGCGCAGGAGAGAGCAAAGGCTCTTATAAAAAGCGGCGTCCAAATGATGCGAGCACAGAATTACTCGAGCACAGAAAAAGCATTAACTCCGATGTGTACTGTGAGACACTCCGACGCCTACGCAGGTCCATCAAGAACAAAAGACCGGGGCTGCTCACGGAGGGTGTGGTTCTGCTCCATGATAACGCGCGTCCACACGTCTCCAGAGTCACACAAATGGAACTGGACAAGTTCCAATGGGAGACGTTGCACCATCCATCCTACAGTCCGGACATGTCACCCTGCGATTTCCATGTGTTTGGTCCACTGAAGAAACACCTGAAAGGGAAGCACTTCAACTCGGACGACGTACTCAAGGACACTGTGAAGGACTGGATCTCGTCACAGCCACAGGAATTCTGGGAACAAGGAATCCTGCGGCTTGTTCATCAGTGGGATCGTTGTGCTCAGGCCTATGGTGTATATTTTGAATAAAGTCTATATTTGTACCCACCGTGTCGTTTCGTACCTTTTCATTTGATCACCCCTTGTAAAATACTTTTTTATATTTGAATATTATCTGAAAGCCTCGAATTGAAGTCATTGCTAAATTCACACTTTAAAAATTGTGTAGCTCACATTTTGCAATAAGCAACAATGTGTTCATATTTAAATCATTTTTATTGCATGATTTTCGAGATGAAAGCTCATTAAAATTGTTTTATTAATGTATTACTAAAATAGGCTAAAAGGAAATATTCCTCGAAACAAATTCTTTAATGATTAGAAGATATATTCTTTATAATTTGAGATCTTCCCTTGTTAAAGATATTTAGTGCAAATAATAAACTCATTCTTTATATTTTTGTTGCTAATATTTTATCATAACTGTACCATTTACAGAAATTCTAATAAAAAAATTCAAACGAGTTAAGGAGTTTCAATCAATAGCATTAAACCAATCAAGAAATTCCAATCAAAAAAATCGGACCAATCAAAAAATTCAATCAAAAATCCAATCAATTAAGAAATTCTAATAAAAAATCCAATTCGATTAAGCTAGTTCTTAGATTTGAGTGTCTGTTTTGATTAAAAATAATAACGGGGAAAGATAAAAGCTGTTTTTCTTTAAATACGAGTGCAACAAAGCTACAAAATATCCCCATAATAAGATACCGAAATTAAGACTAATTTAGAAATTTCCTCTACATCTCTTGAATGGGGTGCAAAATTATAAGACCAACTGTTGTGAAAACCTCGTTTTTTGTGTAGTTCTTGTAAATATTTATTAAATAAAATTAGATAATCCAAAAATCTGAGCCAGATTTTCACGCCATATTTCAAAGATTTGAAATTATAAATCTACATATTCTGTGTTAAAAATGTGTTCCAGATCAAAATGTGTACATCATATCAATTATCAGCTTTACCCTGGTCTCATTATCGTACTTTTCTACCTGAAGCAACACCTACATTGACATAGTTTATACCCTGAAAAACGTAATACGGGCGTAAAAAATATACGATCAACATGAATTTTAAGAGTTATTACTTTTCCATATTTCAGCTAGGGAACAAAAAAACTCAAAAAGAGTAAAATTTTGAAGAATTTAAACAAGTTGACTCACTTAACCAACATAGTTACATAGTAGATAATACCCTACGAACAAAAGGTTGCATAACAATGAACAATTTTAATAACACATATTATGAAAGATCAGGACCACATTTCAAAACATCACCGCTGCAGAAACCTAAACAAGCCATTTACGAAATTCGTTGTCTAAACCAATGATTCCAGTTCAACACGCACTAGGTATATGCGAAACACTTGCGCTTCGAGGTGAACAATAAAAACGAAATGTCTGCATCCATCAAAAGAGACGGGAGGACTTTCCCTTGAGGTCACGACTGGTCATTTTGAAGCGGATTGAGCGCAGACCGTTTCTATTGTTGCGGTGGGCTTTGTTACTCAATATCTGCTTAAGTATCTGTTTAAGCGTTCTCGAAAGAGTCGGCCAGTTTTTCACGCTTTTGTCGTGTGATGCGTGAGAACTGTGTGTACGCCGTTTTATTTTATTTCGTTCCTTTTATTTTTCAAATAAATTCTAAGCTATTTTAGAATAAGATTGTATGGTTTTTTATCATTACAAAGAATTCAAATATAAAATGAGTTTTTAATATTCTCTTTTTTACATGACTAAAGGGTCACGATTGCGAATGCGAAGTCGGCATTGTTTTCGATAAATAGTGGGTTCTACTCCTAGTTACAGAGAAGACCCACAGTCTACTTAAATCTGTTGAAGTTTCGAAGTCCCACTTTGACAATGTATGAAATTTTGGTCACTTAGCGTGGTTCAAAATTACGAAATCCATCGCCAATAAACCTCTTATAGTATCAAAGTGGGACACTAACAAGGAATTAATTGCGGGGAGACTGAAGTTCACAATACATTTAGGGAAATGGATAATTTTTTATGCGAAGTTCTATGCTTCGTATGGGTGATGTCTTACGTTTACACATCTTTTTGTCGAACTTTATTTTAATTTTCTCATTTGGTGGAAATAAGGAACAAATAAATGTTGAGTGGCCAGCGTGTAGTTCTTCTGCAACCTCTCGAGTAGTTTTGCGAACGTCCGATTCAACAATGCTTATCAATTGGTTCTTGTCAATCACAGAGGGACGTCCACGTTTCTCCTCCTCATTAAGGGTCTCGTCTCCACTGCGATATTTTTGGAATCAATATTGAGTACTACAATCACTGACTATCCACTTGCCGAATGCTTGGTTGATACTACGAATGATTTTAATTTTGAATGATGATTTTGAATAATTTTTATTCATTATTATCATTAAATTCATACATTATTATCGTTACATTCATACATTATTGTCATTAAATTCATACATTATTATCGTTACATTCATACATTATTATCACAAAATTCATACATTATTATTATTATCAGTAAATTGATACATTATTATCATTAAATTCATACTTTATTATCATTAAAATCATTATTTTCAATTTTCTTACTAGTTTAAATGTTTGCTGATATAAATCTGAAAGCAACTTATTAGGAAAATGTTTTCTTTAATTCTTTATAGCCCATTTTTTCGCACTAATGTTATATTAAAATATTTTTGGGATTGACATTGGCTTATAAAAAGAAATTCTTTCAGCATACCTAAGATAAATTTGACCATTGTTTTGGTGGGAAATATATTTTCTGTCGCCTACTGGCGTAGGTACTCAAAGACAGGGCATTTTATATTTTTCATTTACTTTTATATCTCATCACATGATATATATTATATTTTACAAATGCTGAAATATGCAAAAGAAATTGTAAATTAAATGTATTTACATTTAATTTACAACCAACAAAAAATGTAAAGATTTACACGAATTACTTTCCATGAAGTTTCAGAAAGCAGAGATCAACACATAGTGGGGCATAGCAAACTGTTCAAACGTATCTTGTTCTCTTCTCAGGTGCTTTAGTAGAGCCAAACGTCTACATGTTTTTTGTGAAGTTGGCATATAAACACCAACTTTAGTCAAACGTACTCCCTTTGTAATAGTTTTTTTTTACTACTCGAGAAACTTACAGGCGTTTACAACTTACAATTCCAAAAAGAAGAAGCTCTAGTAGCACAAATCATAGGTGGGAGAATAGTTTACCATCGAGATTTAAAAACTAATGAAGTTGGCGGGAAGGGTTCTGCCCATGGCGTTATAAGGGGTTAATGGACGTCAAATTTATTTATTTAAAAGCGTTATTAATTGTTTAAAAGATGTTTAATTTATCTCTAATTGCTAATTTATTGAATATTTATGTTTCATCTATCGTACTACATCAGTGCTTCTCAAAGTTTCAATATTCGCGACCCAATATTCAATCATAATTTTCATCCCGCCCCCTCATACTATAACAATGTATTGGAATTCAATAATACTGTACGATACGACCTTAACCTCTTAAGTGCCACCGGCGTATATAAACGTCTCGTTCAGTCAAAGCGTTAATTTTCCTGGACGTATATATACGTCTTTCTGAAGTATGATCTTTTCTCTGCACTGCTATCCATAAAATTATTCCGAAGGCTTTGGAATGCAATAAAAGAGCCTTGACAATATGTTTGCGAAGGATTTACTTATTTCAAAGGATTTGCTTCTTTATTCCTTCCCCCCCCCAATACATAACATACGTGCGCAATATAAAAAACGGTTGGCATTGGGAAGCGGATCGTGTAACCTATAATCGGCAGAGGGATTAATTATAAACAGTGAAATTATGAAAATAAGTGCTAATTTTTGTATGTAATTTTTTCTATGACAAGCCCATGGCGTCACTGGTAATTATTATTAAACTTGTTTTTAACTTAGTATTGTTAAATTAATCATAAAACACATTGTGTAGCACTTATACATTTATAAGTGTAATATATTAGTGTAAATGTGTATTTTATTTTTTATTATGTCAGAATGTATTTTTTTTGTATACTTTCAGTAAATTAATAATTTATTTCAAATAATCTTTTGTTTTTAACTTTTCAATATGCTCGCACCCCTCGTAGAGTTGTCCGCCTCCCCCAAGGGGGCACGCCCCACAACACGAGAAACACTGTACTAAATGATTTCATTTCATTTTTCATGCGTTTCGGATATTATATTTCCTAAAATGCTAAAAGTTCACCGAGGAAATAGCATCATATTTTCTTTAAAAGCGTGCTATTTTAAGTTGAGTAAAGTAGTCTGATTTCTTTTAAATATGGAAAAAATGCATCCTGTCAAAACATTTTTACTCGGCAAGAACAACGTAATAAATACAGCAAATTAGACATAATAACAGCTTCTGAGATATTATCTCTTCACTTAGCCAAACTGATTTAATCCACTACACCGCTCCCCACTCTCTCATCCAAACAAAACAAGATATTAAATCCACGAGGGAAATTTAGTACTTCCCCGTAGGTTTCCTATAACAGACCCGGCAAAAAAGAAAACAAAACACTATCCCTTAAAAAAAAACTAGCTTCACGACCCTACTAGGTCGCTGGGGCTCTTTCAAGGGGCTGTTACTCCATTTTCGTCATGCTTGTTAAGATTGGAGCCTTCTATGTCTGGAGAGATCAACGTCACTGACTCATAGTTACAGATACAGTTAAGAGATGGAGGAGAAAAAATAATAAAACGAATGGATGTTAGGGTGTCACTTTGGGTTACGGGCTGGAACAGATTTTGTCCAGATGATGAGTTTTAGAAGCGGATCTCAGGAACTGAGTGAATTGCTACAATTGGGATTAACCTTCACGGTGTCTGCAAGGATGTTATGAATGAGTGCCTTAATCCGGTTTAAGTGTTATGTTAGCGGGTTTTTTTCCTCTTTTGGAATGTGAAGTGGAGCAAAAATGTTGTATAGAGTAATAACGTATTATGTAAGATAAAAAGAAATTAATTATCTTAAAAGGAGATAATCAGTTTTCAACATATGTTACTATGGTTATTTCCTTTTATGAGATATTTCAACTTCTAGTTGCCGTTTCTCATCAATTATTCGTAAAATCTTCATTACTCAGTTTCGTTAATAATTAAATATGAAACCAGCAGAATAATGATAAGAATGATTCGGACAAGTCAGGCTAAAATTTTATTTTGTTACGTAATTTAGAGCATACAATTTCATAATTGATCCTTCTTTATGTGAAACAAAAAATCACGTTTGAAATATATTTTACAAAATATCTTGTTTCCTATAGGGAACGAAGAGTTATGCATGAACTGATATAATATATGTATAAAAATATGTTGTATTTTATAAAAATATTTGTAACAGCAATAGATCATAATGGAAATGACAGCATTTTTTGTGTGATAATAAAGTTTTAGAAAGACTTAAGCATTCCGAAGAAGTTTACTTTTCATTTTAGTTACATTATAAAAATCACGTTGCAAAAGTTTAATGCGTTGGAATAAACCAGATAAAAGAATAAATAATAATAAAAAACAAACAAATTAATTTTAAATATTCAAAAAATTATCTATGCTCTTTGACCAATCTGTATATAAGGCTAGATTCAATTATATAAATACATTAACTTTACAAAAGACAGAGGGATATGAGTAAATTTAGATTGAAAATTAGTTACATAGGGTATATCTACATAAAAATGACAAATGCTTCTGCCGAATCAGATGATTAAGTGTTTTCCTTGTTTGTTTGGTTTGTTGTTATTTACGTTCCCTCTCTTCTATTAAGGAAAATAATAGCAAATAAAATATATTATCCCCAAATGGAAAAACTTAAGATAAAATGTCAAAATATATAAAACACTTTCTGTTGAAAATTTGAAAATTCAAAAGCATATTTAAAAATGTAGGCAAATCAACGCTATTATATGTACAATAAATTTGTGTGCTTTTTGATATATTTTTCTAATTAATGATTTTTTTTTATTTCAGAGCATCACCAGCTAAATACATTCTTTTCAGTAGCAATGATACATTTTCTACGGCATCTATATTTATTTATTTTTAAATTTGGAAATTATAAAAAAATATCATTGGTATTAATATTTCTGGGTGTAAAATACTTTGTTTTAAATATTGAAAATAATTTGAGCATTCCTTGCAAAAGGAAAGGCTCATAATTTAATATTTAAGAACAGGATTAGATCTTAGAATTTATAGGATTAGGCTTAAATTTTCAAACAGAAAAATGTTTTAAATTTTGAAGCCTACAAATAACCCTTTAACCGGTTAGCCCGTACATCGGGGTACTGGTTCTTTCTTTCTTTTTTTATTTATTTGCACGTATTTTTAAATATTATAGTGATATTATTTAGTGGTAGTGCTTTGAAAAGGTAATGTATAGTTAGTTTGTCTATGGTACTGAAATGTTTTTCATCAAGCCTTTTTTTCGTGGTAAATACGGGAATTTTTCTTTGATGTAGGCAGGAATTTAGATCCTTAAATTTTGTGTTCTACTATTTGCTGTGCAATAAATTTAGATTCAGACTGGCGATTTTTGAAGTTAAGGATAACTAAAACGACAAAAAACATTTTTTTAATGAAAGAATGAGTTAAATTTGTATATAGATTCAGAACTGTTTGCGGATTATTTGGATTATTCTTTAGAGCAGTGATTCTCAACCCCAGTGCCGGGCACTATAGTTTGCCGCCTAATTTTTGAAGTGCGCCGCCAATTATTTCTAAAATTTTTAATTATACTCAGACTTAACATTATTTCTTTAATTTAGAAAAAAAAAGTTTGATGGGTTTTAATCCATTTGCGATAGCAGATACATCTGTACATGAACCAATCTTGAATGAAGAGGAAGAACTACTTTCGCTCTGTAATAATCGAGATTTAATTTCAAAACACTCGGAAGAGTCAATTTATTCATTTTGGATTAAAATTAGCAATTAACCCATATTAGCCAAAAAAGTTTTAAAAATAGTTTTACAATTTTCTACACCTTGTTTGCGTGAATTTGGATTTTCAGCATTAACAAATACAAACATGAAAAAAAGATCGATACTTTTAACTGTTTTTTTTTATCCAATGGGCTGCGGATTGGTATTTTTACCATTGCAGACCTAGCACATCCCCAAGAGCTGGTAGCACTCTTTAGTGCGGCGCCGTATAGGCGGATACCAATCGCCGCAGGTAACTTTGACGCCCAGTTTCCTCCACAGAGGAGGCACCTGAGCTCTGACGATGCGAACTTCTACCAGGATTTAATTTTGCCGAGAGCGCCCAAGCCAAACAGACACGCTAGGGATCTTTTACATGCTGTATAATCATACGACATAGCCGCTGTCGATTTTCTGCATCACGAAAATCCACCGACTTGGGCCGGAGTCGAACCCGCAACCTTGGGTGCAGAAGGCCAGCGGAAAACTAACCACGCCACCCAGCCGGCATACTTTTAAATGTATATGACGAAATGAGAGTGGCATTATCATTTTTACGATAAAATATGAAGGAAATTATCAAAAATCATCAAGCTCAAATATTTCGTATTAAATGTAATCTTTTAATTAATTTGTAATATTTTTTTACTTTCAACATTTTGTTGTCTTTTACGTATATATTATTTTATTCAACATTGAAAATTATTATTATAAACTATTTTGCATAGTATATTATAGATATAAGTAAAATTCTCTTAAATTTATTTTATTGTTAGTGTACCCCCAAATTTCGAAATTGTTAAAAGTGTACAGTAACAGAAAAAGTTTGAGAATCACTGTAGAGGAACACACCCAAACTTCTTCACACAAAGCCCTCAACCATTTAAAAAGGTACTAACATAAAAAAATTTCTAAGATATGTGAACAATTTTTCATAGCGTACAGAGCATAATTTTAAAGAATTTTTGTATTCACAATTGTACAGTAAAAGAGAATAGTATAAAAAATCTTTAAAATTTAAAATTAAAAAACAAATTCTCCCATTTTCTTATTCTATTAAGTAGGGTGTTAAGTTAGACACAATAAAAACAATGTATCTTTTTTTAAGAGGACTTGGTACCGCAAAAATGACTCATTTATCGTTTTTTAAAATTTTTATTTAGTTATATTCTTTGAACGATTACCTTTCGATTGATATATCACTTTTGTATGCCTAAAAATTAGAAGTTGGAAAAAATTTCATTTGAAAAATGTAAGCAAACAAATTTAAAAATTCGACCACGCCCCCTTTTTAGAGGTGTCAGTGATTTTAAACTAATTTTTATCAACTACTTTTCAAAAATAAATTTTACTTTGTTTTAACCATAACTGCAACGCTTTATCGTACTTTTTAGTGACTGCAACTTTTATTACAAGCTGTTTGTTGTTGTTTTGGCGCTTTTTTCGTTTGTTTTGCTGTTATCCTGCTAGTTTTATTTACGGTTTACATTGAAAAAAAAAACACAGTCTTTTTAAGACTTTTACTGATTACTGTCTTTTAAAGACTGTTGCTGAAACTGCTGAGATTTCAATATTATCTTTCTTATTATTATCTCTTGAAGATTTCTGTTAAAAATGCCACGAAATCATTCTGCTCAAATGAACAGCAAACGTTGGTGTAGTGATGCTGTGAATACATGTGTCACAGAAGAAAACAAATTAGTTCCTAACATCAGAATTGAGCAGTTATCTTATCCTGAAAAAACTGAACATTCTGAAATTGGAAATTTCATTATCGTGAATTTTGAGCAAATCAGCAAAATGTTTATGAAACTAAAATGCCCTGACTGTGACAAGCAAACTCTAAAGTTTTCTCTTGGAAACAAGGTAGGATTTTCTTATGTGTTAAATTTAACTTGCAATTCTTGTGCTGAAAAAGTTTGTGCTGTAGAAACGTCTAATGAAAGGCAGGGTAATACCGTTCCTGATATTAATTTCCGTGTCACACAAGCATTCTCTAATATTGGAAAATGTTACTCTGCAATTGAAAAATTTTGCATGGCAGTAAATATATCTCAGTTTTCCTCGAGAACTTATAGCAAATGTACTAAACTTCTTCACAAAGCCTATGGTATTGCTGCAGACAATTTGCTGAAAGAAGTATACAGTGAAGGGAGAAATGCTTACGAAGCACCAACTGATGTTCCCGTTGTAGATATAAATGTTTCATTTGATGGTAGCTGGTTGACGCGTGGACATACATCTTTGATTGGCATAGCTTGTGTTATTGATATACTTACAGGCTATGAAATTGATTTTGAAGTCATGTGCAAGGTATGTCGCAATTGTTCTGTAGCAAAAAGAGAACTTGGAGAGTCAAGTGCAGAATATAACATTTGGTTTGAAGGATACAGGAAGGATTGCGATGTTAATCATTCCGGCTCATCAACTTCGATGGAAATGGAGGCTGCATTATCCTCTGGGAAAGATCACGCGTTGGGATTTCGTTATTGTACCTTATTGTCTGATGGGGATTGTAAACCCTTCAACTATTTAACAGAAAAAAATGTATATGGGGATAAGACTGAGACAAAAAAAGAGGGGTGCATTAATCATGTCAGCAACAGGTTGGGCACTGGTCTACGAAATGCTGTCAAGGAATCGAGGGCCCGTGAAATTTCATTAGGAGGAAAAGGTCACGGCCCATTAAAAGAGTCAACAATTAAAAAATTAACTTTATACTACCAAAAAGCTATACTAAAAAACAAAGGCAATGTTCTCGCCATGAAAAAAGCAATATATGCCACTTTGTAACACAGCATTTCGACAGACCAAAAGCCTCAACATTCGAAATGTCCAATCGGTGCAGACTCATGGTGTTTTTACCAGTCCGCAAAAGCAAAAGGACAAAATCCAGGTTTGCATAAACAACATGTTGGGACTCCAATTAATGAAAGTTTTTTGCCACATATTCTTTCTATTTATCAACGGCTTGCTTCAAATGAACTTTTGGAAAGGTGTGTCAATTGCGGAAACCAAAACGCTAATGAAAGCTTGCACAACATGATTTGCACAAAGTGTCTAAAGGAGATATTTGTGTCCAAAGACAGAGTTACACATGCCATAATGGAAGCAATTTGTGAATTCAACAAAGGGACTCTACGTACTGTGAGAGAGACCCCAAAAGCATTGCATATACCTTTGGAGAAATGTTCGCATGATCTTGGTGTGATGCTCGAATCCCGTAAAAGATTATTTAGAATTAGGCGGAAAAACACGAAATACCAGCATGCACGCAAATTGATAAAAAAAGCTATTTTAAAAAGAGAAATATTAATTTTAAAAAAGGAAGGAGTTACATATAAAGCAGGATATTTCTGAGGTATTATAATAATGTATTTTTTTTTGTTAAATGTGTGCATGTAAATATTTTTAATTTAGGCATTTTACATTAATAATTTTATAATTTCAGTTCTTTTCATCACATGTTTTTCATACAAATATATTATTTAAATGTTATGTGAAGTAAAAGATTTTAAAACTTCTATTACAACAGAAAAAATTTTTTTTTAATGTTTTCTTCGAGTTTTCTTGATATTTATGTGCAATCATTACTGTGTAAAATTGTATCATTTATAGAAAATATGGGTTCAATTAATATGAAAAGCAATTATTTTGAAGAAAAATGTGTAGCTAATGTTTTTAAATGGTATTTTAAATTTATTTAAGATTATAATAATAATTTTTTGAGAAGTATAAACTTTAAAATGGTTTTTCTCAGCTTGTGTTTTTTCAATACATTAGTTCATTCAAAATGTTACTCCTTCCACAATTATTAATACATCACTTTCATTTTTTCTCTGTGTGTTATAAATCATGCATGTAACAAAATTAGGGATCCATTTTGCTATAAACTGTATGCTTTTTTTTAAAAAAAAATTAAAATTTAGGAGATATTGGTTTTTTTGTTAAATTTTAGCACATGTATTAACATTTTATTTTTTTTCTCCACAACCAATTAAGTTATTGTAAAATCGATCCCTAAAATTGCTTAAAACATCCTTAAAAATGTTACAAAAAATTTCATGTCAAAATATTAATAAATACAAAAAGAGTAGAATTTTAAAAATTTTCATTTTTTTTTGAAAAAAAAATTTAAATTTTTAAAATTGTGTGAATATGTGCAAAATTACGCATCATATTGTTTTATTGAATATAAACATTATATGAAATGCTAAAATACAATTTTTAAATGCATAAATAAAAAAAAATTACCAAAGGGTACCGAGTTTACTTAATATTTTGGATCAAAGAAAAACCGGCTAAGGATTAAATGTGTAAAAAACGAGAAAAATTTATTTTTCGTAACAATATATGTACATATATGCAGAATTATGTACATATAGGTATATATGGAAAAAAATTCCTTTTATAGCTTGAAATTTATTCTTTAAGACAGGGGAGTCGAACTCAAAAGCCAACTCGGATCAAACACAAACACGGTTTAACTTTAGGCTGGCTGCAAAAAAATAAATAACATATATAAAATAACAAAAAAATTAATGTTTATATCATGACACTTGTCATCTCTTTTCCGCTGCTATCGTTCCAATTTCGGAAGAATTTTTTAATAATTTGACTATACATGATTGTGTGGGAATATATTTTTTATGCCCAGGACACAAAAATGTTCGTTATGCGCCGTATGCGTCGCGCAGGCCACGAATTCTTAAATTTCCTAGCAAAGAGAACGGCTTTTTAATTGTGCAAAAGAATATACATATATTTTTGTTGAAGTCAGATAAAATAATTTCCGTGCACCACAAGCATCGCACGGGGCTTACAGAAGTAAGTAAAACAAACAAAATAAGATAAATAAAATAAAAAGTAAATAACAAGACAAAAGTTACGAAATATAATCAAATAACAAAAACAAATAAGTTACGGAATATAATCAAATAACAAAAACAAATAAGTTACAAAGACAAAAATACATTGCAAAATAAAACAGTTACGAAACAAAACCAAAACAATGAAATTACAAAAATAGAAAAACGAAAAATTTACAAAAGATTACAAAATCAAATCAATGAAGATACAAAATAAAGTGAAGGAAGCTTTACTTGGAAACAAGTTCAAAAAAGTTAGGAGTCCAGTTGATTTTAAGAGCATGCAGTTTGACTTTCCCAGGTATATTTTTCTTTCTTAAATTTTGATAAAAAAAAATAAATAAAATGCTCCACACTTCGCTCCCCACCAACATTATAGTCTCACATTTTGGAAGGACACAGGTTAAATCTATTGAGGTACACTTTAAAATTACCATGACCAGTAAGGAATTGCGTGATTTTATAGTTTGTGAAAAAGTGATTTTCACAAAATTTTATTTCTTCGTGAAATAAAATATTTAATACTTAAAAAAGCTAACGGATTTTAATTTTTTGATATATATTCGACATCTCTTTATTAACTTTATAAATCTTATTATTTTAACGGCCTGGATAGGAATCAGGAAGAAAAATTATAAAAAGAAGTAGCAGGTAGCCCAGGTGTTCTTAGTCATGTTTTCATGCTCACGAAAATCGTATCTAAATGAAGTCATTCGCGATAATTTGATTTCAACGTGCCTGGATGAAGTCATACCCAATCAACCTCCTGAACCAGACCACACCCACAGGTATTGTTTGGGTTGGGGCTTTCTTTCGGTTGATGATGAACATGTCCCTGAATGCCAAAGTGATTCACGTTAATCGGTATCAAATGCACAAATATATACCGTCAGAAGGATACATGGAAATTTATTTAGGAGTGTTGCTTGACTTTATTTGCAACAATAGTTTACTCATTAACTATTTCACCATTAAACATTGTAAGTTATGTGCTTTAATTGCAGTAATTTGCCAGAAATATACTTATATATTATGTAGTTAATTAAACAAGGGGTGGCCAACCCAAATGACATCGCGGGCCACTTCGGGAAAGCATTATAATCCCGCGGGCTGCATGTAAATATATATATATCTGTATTACATTTGGATCCATTGCAAATATTTATTGAAGTAAAAATTTAAAATAGAATAACGTTTTATTATTGTTTTTAATGTTTTTCATGTATACAAACGCAAATAATATTATAATAATAACGCGATAATCAAATAATGTTTAATTTATTAAATTACTAAAATATTTGTTTCTCAACATTTTTTAGTTTAGTTTTTGCAAGTCGATCTCTCAGTGCGTGCATTCGAGCATCGTAATTGATGTCGTAGGTTTTCATCCGTTAAATTTGAGGGCTTTATATGTTTAATAAATTTCATTTTTGAAAAAAAAAGAAGAAAGATTTTTAGCAACAGAAGCAACGTGATTAAATAGAAACAGTTATGGGACTTACTGGTTAAAAATACCACTAAAAGCAAAAATATTGTACAAACTAATCGTATATTGCACAGTTTTAAGGGTTCTCGAGGGTCGCAAAATTATTCAAAGCGGGCCACATGTGGCCCCGGGTCGTGGGTTGGCATCCTCTGATTTAAACATTTAGTTATAATTACTTAAGTTATATTAAAAACTATTCATTTATTTACACGGAAAAATCGGCTGGAAGGAAAATTTTACTCACAAGAATATGTCATAAAATTTAGCTTTGAGGGGAAAAAATGATGTGATCAAATAGGATTCATTGAAAAAGTACAAAATCTTTATAACATAAAAAGGTTCTATATGTCTGAAAAATTGTTCTTTTTGAATAATTCCGTTTTTCTAATTTGTAGATAACTAATTACAGTATTTGTTTCAATAATTTGTCTCGTAGTTCTGTCTTTTGATGTGTTGCTTTCATCCATAATGGTTATAAAGCATTATTTGTTCCATTGCAAGATTCATTACATACAAAAGAACGTAGAATATTTTTTCTCCTTCTTGTAATGAACTTTTCATGATTGTGAAGTTTTATTAGTGGTATCTGAGTAATTTTTGAGTTTCTCAAACATATATATTTCCCTCTTGTTCTAAGAAATATTATTGCTTTGTATTATTTAACCCCATTTAAATGTAATACTTTAAAATCTCCGAAACTGCATTTTCACAGAATGTGTTTATATTCAGAATCATTACTTTTTAGTATAAATGTGTATGTAGAATCACATTAATAGAAGCTCCCTAGATAAAATCTCGAATTACAATTTTTGCAATATTGGCAGCAATTGGATATGGGATTGACTCAATAAAATTGTCGAAAATTTGGAGCTAGGCAGACTACAGCACGTTCAATAGCAATGACAGGGTGCATGGCAGATTGCCTTTAATACAAACTTGCCAATCGATATGACAAAAGCACTGGGATTTTATCTATGACTCACCAACATAGGCCACGTGTTCGTGACTATGACCACTTGGCTACCACATCCACAGCATTTTATTTCAGATTTTGCTTTCATTTTTATAAACATCACATTTCGAAGCAAGCGAGGGTTATTGGCAAGAAACCTCCTAATTTGGAACCTTGGTCAAATAGCACCTCACTTTCCAAGCTTCCACACACACACAATGAAGAGTTTGATTTTCTACAGATTTAAAGTGCTACAGCCCCTCTAAGCAGTGAATCTTCAGTCGCAACAGGACTCGAACCCACGACTCAACAACTCCAGCTGCGAGTTCGCGATCACAGCTACTAGGTCTCTGCGACCCCATTTTATTCTGGAAACATATTCCTATGAGCATAATATGCCTGATTATGCTTAATTTGCCGAATGGAGAAAGGTAAATCAGAGATTGTGATGGAGAAAGTCAACGTGAAAATATTTCTTCTATTTTTTCAATTCCTACTATTAGTTCACTCTCTCCTACACATACATATACAATCTTAGTTTCTAAGGTCAGGAGTTTGCTATTGTACTACTGTGGCTAATACTTTTTACTATCTAGACTAGTTATACTTAGGTTTTTTAACTATTTGTATATATTTATGGATTATATACATATATATCTAGTTCAAATTTTTAATTGTTAATAAAATACTTTCTATTCATTCATTCAAGTTCAAATACATTTTTTAAAACTTGTAGTGGATGGCACTTGACGTTAATTCAGTTTTGTCAAATATTAATTCATTAATTAAATTAAAAAATGAATTAATATTTACAAAAATTATGGTCCAACATCATAAAAGGAAAATCGTTACTTATGTCCCTGTAGCGCAATGGATAGCGCGTTGGATTTCTAATCCAAAGGTCGTGGGTTCGAATCCCACCTGGAATTGTCTAATTTCTGAGAATGTGATTTTTCTTTTCTACTATACTCTTTTATTAGAATAATTAAATTTAATGAATGAATAAATAGTAACAAACAAAAGAAATAGTCCAACACCACATATATAAAAAGGAAAATTGCAAGGAAAATCGCTTTCTATTGTGATTCTGTCATATGTATATATATATATTTGCATTATACTTAACTTTTTAATAAAAAGTAAATAAAATAAAATTTTTCTTCGTTGACCTAAGTAGGAATTGACTTAATTCTTTTTTTATATTATTCATTTTAATGTCGAGCATAAATTTTTAAAATCGAGTTTCTGGTAATATTAAAGTTTTTGAGATCATCTCTATTTTTGTCCTGCACATTTTCTAAATATATTTTTAGTTTGAAAAAAAATTAAACTATATAAAACCAAGTCAGATACAAATTATTAAGGCAAAATTATTATTTAAAAAAACGGCAAACATTTAAAATCTGTATCTGAATAATTTTCTCATTCTTGTTTACATATAAATCAAAATAACACCTAATTTAATAAAAAAAAACAATTTAACCTTTCGTTATGAACACAATTTCCATTTCATTAATGAAATTCAAGAAAGAAGAAAAACGCCTTTTTAACGAAGTAAAAATTTTATATAAGGCAAGTATAACTTTGCAGTAATATTTGCGTATTTTTCTATTGGTGCGAACTTGCTCTATGATAAATACTAACTTCAGATTTTTGTTAAAACATTCTTAAAAGCATAAACAAGTACATACACGCAATATAAATCAGATAAAATATCAAAATATTATATTGACACAAATAAGAGATATTAATTTTCTTTTTTAAAAAAAAAACCCCATTAAGAGCCTTGGAAATAATCAATTAGTCAAAGTGCCTTCATTAATTTCGGCTTTATCGTTAATGGCCATGTTATCACAGACTTCAAAATAAGAGAGAAACTTGCATTTTTTAAAAAGAAAAAGCTAACATCTCAGAGTTTGGTGGAACAGATTAAAATAACAAAGCCTTGCACTACTTCTCCTAAGGCGATGGTGAGTAATGAAGATAAAGATAATGATGCTACGAAGGATAGAAAGGTAATTAAGATTCATTACGCTTTTAAAAACTACTCTGGAGACGCCACGATTTTTTTGACAGAACACAAAGGCGGATAACTTCTATTGTTTGTACAAGTCTAGATGAAATTTATGAAAGAAAAAAAAAAAGGCAAGGAAGAACACATGATCTTAATAGGTTCCACGTATGTTTTCTTTTTTTATTTTCGAGTCAAGGTAAGCAAAATTTTCCATTATCCGGACATGATTTCCTTCCATGTGCTTGGGAAGTCTCTAATCAGCAGATGCAAAAAATACATTTCTTTGCTGTCTTGCTATTGCTAGGGCAATCCTTTGCGGTTGGTTTTATTTAAAAATAGGTACGGAAGAGGAGAGAGAAGATTCTGAGAAAAGAAAAATGAAAATAGTTCGTACCATTTGAGATTCTCCGTTTACGGTTTGTGTTACTGTAGTATCGAGTTTGTGGAAAGAATGGGACAATTTTTTTTTAATCCATGCTTTTAGTTCACGCTTATGTAATTTTTTATGTTAATTATTTGTTCCGCAGTTCAGATTCAGTCCATTTGGTCAGCAACAACCTGTTCAATGAAAATAAACGGCAATTTTTTATTATACTTCTATGGGGGGGGGCAAAAACGACCCCATTGGTATACCACTTGAGCAGTGGTTCTTAAATTTTCGATGGCCGCAGCCTCCCTTTATGTATCAACCAGGAACGTCTTAAGACTTCTAGAGGCCCTGGGCCCCTACACAAATATAGGCCCTCACCCATGACCCGTAAAAGCCGACAGTATATAGCATACGTTGTCGAACAATAAACCGAAACAAATAAATGTGCATGACTTACAATTGCACAAACCGGCTCGACCAATTGCCGTCTTTTGACTGAATAAGTAATGAGGGTGTGGGGTAGTAGGCCTAGGCCTGTATGTGGATGGTAGTTATCACACGTAGCCAGTTGATATATCGTCCGAAATTCCTAGTTTTTTGGAGAATACAATCTTAAATAACATTTGACCGTTTAAATTATTCGAATTATGGTCTTATTAAGGCTGAATACAGAACGAAATGAGGCCCCCTTTGTGGCTGAGACCCTGGGCCCGGGGCCTAGTTGACCTATGCCTTAACCCTTTATGTACCGACGGTACTTATAAGAACCACTCACTTTAAAGTTACATAGAATAACCATTTCTACGAATACTCTGACGATACTTAGCAAGAATATTCTTTTAAAACCATTCTTTCGAGATATATGGCAGCATGGGTTCTATGATGAGTATTTTAGCGGGGAGGGCGAATATTTTAGAGCAGAAATTGCGTTTTTTTAGCTAACATTTTGTTCGGATTGCAAAGATTGTCATTTTTATTCCGAAAAAGAAGTTAATGTCAAAATATAAGTGTCTTATTTGTTTTGTATGTTAATGAAGACTTTAGAAAATTATTTGACTATTTATTTTAAGTAAACGATGTACATAATTAATTTTACAGTTGAATATCTTTAATTAATTAATTAGCTCTAATGGATTAAACTTCCCGGAGTTGAGTATTTCGTTTATGTATATCCCTTACTTTTCAATGTAGTGATTAAAAAAATGTTGCATGAAAAAAAAAACTGCAGTAAATCATAATATATATAAAGGGTTAAGGCGTCCCTGGTATCAGCGTATCATCGTGGACCCCCAAGATTTTGAACATCCTCCCCGACTTCATATTCTTGATTAAAGTACAAGCTCTAGTAGAGCTTTTTCATTGTGAACTATTTAGTTATCTAGTCTAGTATGGCACACACATCTTTCAATTTTTCCACACACGAGGCCTTTCAGAATCTGTAGAAAAAGGAAATCTCAACGTTATATGAAAAACTCGCAGCCCCCCAGGGTCCACGGTCTACAGTTTAAGAACTGCTGTACAAGAGGAATTCAAAAAGACCCCCCCCCCTGTTTTATGACCCTTGCAATGATAGCTAATTGGCCCATACCAAACATGAAGTTACGACAAGGCGAAACTTACCAAATAATATTCTTCAAATGTTTAATGTATTCAGAAGGTCACATATGTATGTCTCTAAGGTTGTAAATATTTCCTTCTCGCCTTAGAATGAAGTCTTTCCCATAAAAAAATCACGTGATTATAATGATATATGCTTCCTATTCATAAGCTCAAAAGTAAAAAAAAAAACGAATTTAATTCCCAGTTGAATTCGAACCACTCGTCCTTGCCTATTTTATCGATTTTTTCCCCAGATATTTCTTTTCTGTGATCCAATTGAATTTACACCTATTATATTTAACATCATTCCTTTAAAGGAAAAAAAATCCGATTTTTTTTTGGTGCTAGAGGCACAAATCAATACATCAGTGTTCAACTCTCCTCACTGCGAATGACATATATTGTATAAGACATATTATTTCTTTTTTTGAGAGGGAAAAAATCACGGGCTCTTTCTACTTTATAGGTTTGTTACCCATTTCTTCGATAATGCCCCACCTCGTATCGATTTCTTTTTATTCACTTGTTCGTTTTGCCTCTTGGCAACAGTCGGAAGATGGATTGAATTTCATTCAAGCCCCATCAAGGCTGTATTATAGGTGACTGATTCTTTTATGAAGGAAGCATACAAGAAAAATAAAGCTTTCGTAGAAAAACTTTACAAAATGAATTTTACACATGCGTAGTATGATCTCAGTAGCTAACTAAAGAAAGAAAAATCAAGTAATATTTAAAAAAAAATTTAAAGCCAATTCCTACTTAAGTCAACAAATAATATAATTTAATAAATAATACTTTAAATTTAATAAATATTTTATAATATTTTTGAGAAATGGAATACCTTACGAATTTTATTTAAATAATTCTCATAACTCTTTGAAATTTTTATTTTCCCCATCCTTCTAATTTTTCTTAAGAAATTTCAGTTTATTGGAGAGAAAGTTATTTCTTTTTCGATTGCTTTCTTGTTCCTTCTGATCCATTCAAAAATTTTTTCTTTTTAAATATAAGTCTTTAAATGTTATGCAAATACACATTTATACACAGCACGAAAAGAATAAAAAATATTTCCTAAGACTATATAATTTGCCCAATTTTTGTTTTTTATTTTTGACAGCAAATAAACATCCAAAGTAAACATAAAAGTCACGCAGACAAAATGTAATAAGAATTCCGAAAAAAATATTCTAGAATTAATAATTATTTATTACACTCTAGCTGATATTATTCCACTTTGGATGTAATTTCCTAGTGTTATCAAAACACAATTCCTATAAAATTTGAAAATCATTTGAAAAGTTCTCTTTGATGTTTCCGAAGCGGAACCTTTTAGACATTTCAAACATCAGCAACAAATACGTTCTTTTTTAGTTTTGAAAAATCGAACGTAAACATCTTATCTGAAGAGTTAGTGCGCTTAGTCATGAGGCACATCGAAATCTAAAATCCTTTTGTCAAGCAAAAAATTTTAAAATATAAACATCTCTACAGTGAAAACTCGAAAGGAAAGGATACTTTGAAGAAATAAGAGAGAGAACTTTCTTATTTTTTATAGAGTGTATAAAGTCCGTTTTTTTCTTATACAATGGTTGAATACGAATGCAAAATTATATGTATTTTCTTTTTTTTAGACATATATCTATCAATTTTTCTGAGAGATTGTAAGAATTTTTTCAATTCACTTGGATTATTAACTTTCTGAAGTATTATTGTTTACATCTGAAAGATTTGTACTCAGTCTTGGAGAATTTATGTTTATATATTTAATCCATTTGTGAATCAACATATATTTATTTTAACCTAAAAGTTTATTAATTAAAAAAAAGGTGTGTGCTTATGACCACACGATAGAAGTGAAAACTTCAAATTTTGTAATGTTTTTTCAGGCATTAGTTTGGTGACTAAAAAACAAGGGGGTATTAGCATTGTCATGTAAAATTATCTATTCATATGTCTCTGCTGATAAAGTAATATTTTTTGCAAAGTATACAATCATATTTGTGAATTAATTGTATTCTAAGAAAGAAACAATAGGTTTATGGTAGCTGAAATAGGTTGTAAATACTTTATAGATTCAAAATTATTTAAATATGTAAGAAAAACTCCGTCAAGTGTTGTTCCATCTTGGTCGTGCTTTCACTTGGATCATTTGACATAATTAAATTGAATTTTGATTTAAAAATAAATTAATGTTTTTGATTTGTCTTTTGAAAAATTTGCATTAAAATCCCCTCTTAAAATCATAGGTAATTTGTTCAGAACAGCCGATCCGGCTTCAATGTAAGCAACTAAATTTTTGTGAATGAATTCGATAATTTTCTCTACACTTTGATTTAGTGAAATATAAAAATAGCAACCATTAGAATTATTTGTCTATTTCTTACTCTACATTTCTCTGCATAAATTTTTCTGATACATGTCTGATTAAACCCAAATGATTCTGTAGTATTTGATGCTACATTCATTCTCTATATAGTATAAAAAATGAATTATAGGAAGTACATGCACATTAAATAAAATACGAATCGATAATTGAGTATTTAAGTAAATAAAACAGGGAAATATAAAAAGCAAACACTAATTTAATTGGCCTTAAATTTCTTCATTTTTCGATTATCCTTTGCCGTTAAAATTTCTTCACTGCAATATTTAGAATAATTATTTAAGCATATATTCCCGAATGTATAGGATATTTTTTTAAAAATATGAAAATGCAGGTGTGTTACAATTTACAGAACATGAATGAAACGAATACAAGACATTCCACAATTCATGTAATTTTAGATATGCTTGTAAAGCGAGATAATTGGCAATCAACTTTAAGATATTTTGACTCGCATCTTCTGGATATTAACAAATTAAAAATAAAATGTTGGGTTGAAATAATTTTCATAACAATATCTGAGGACATTTTTAAACCCCCTCTTCCCTGCCCCTGCATCCAGAAGACTCAAAATATTTTGTCCCTTCAATATTTTCTGAATAGAATTTGATTTTTTTTTTTACTTAACACAAATATATATCTACAATCGGATCATTCGAGTTTCACACTATGCACACAATAACCCGTTTATGTACATTAAAACTTGATACTCTTTTACATATACATCATCTGATTTATTTTTAAATTCCCTAGGGATCGTCTTTTTCGAAGTTTGTATCAACTGTTCCTCTTTTGGGAAACAAGAAACTAACTATATAAGTACACAAGAGGGAAGACTGAGTATTACTCAAAACCCGGGGAAAACACCCCACCTTGGGTCACGTGATTTCTCTTTAAGGTGTGTATGTCGCGGACTATTGAATCTTGGTCGATCCTGTCCAAACCAGATTTCCGACGAAAGACGAAAAAAGCCGAATGAGCGTTATATTCCCGAGCGTAACGCGTCATTCTTCAGCAAAACGCGCCTAAAAAGTTATCACTTCAATAAGTTTGTAAATTTAAAAGTATTGGAGAGCGAGAATTATATTAAGGTCGCACAAAAAGCTTCACGAGGGCTATTGGTGACGGACCTCGTAATTTGGAGCCAAGTGGCGAGGACGATACCAGATCTGGGATCCAACCTTCTCACCATACCAGTGTGAGGGCGTTCGAGTTCTTGATAAATTTTAAGGACGTTACCCCCTCTACTCGGTGGGTGTTCAAAAGTACTAGGCTCGAACTTATAACACGCCAGTGAAGAGTCCGTGACCTTAACCACTAGGCTTCCGCGGTTGGATGCAGGAGGAATATAAATGTATACTTACATGAATATTTTTTAGACATGATTATCCATCTTTCTGAGAAATTGTTTCCGATTTTTTAATGCACTTCGGTTATAAATTTTATGAAGTATTGCATACATTTGAAAGATTTGTACTTGTTCTTGGAGAGTTTACGTTTACATTTTATTTCAATTATCTAATATATCTGTGGAAAAGCATGTATTTATTTTAGCCTAAAAGTTTAGTAATTATGCGTCTTTTGAAAATAAGTTTGTAAATTTAAAGGAGTCAGTTTTAGGAAATTTCCTAAAACTGACGCCTAGAAAAGCATTTTAGAATCAGAAGAGACATTTATATCCAGGGACGTCTTAAGACATGGGTCAACGGGATCCGGGCCCTCACCCTCGGTGGGAGCCTCGTTTCGTTCTGATGCAGCCTTGATAAAATCATGATCTGAATAATTTCAATGTTAGAATATTATTCCGGTACATATTCTTAGAAAAATGGAGAATTTGAAACTACATGTCAACTGACAACAGTGGCATGACCGTTGTCCATACCTAGGCCTAGGCCTAATACCATAAACAATCAGTCAAATCATTTAAGGCCTTATCACACTTACACGTTTTGAACAATTTTTGGTCCAATTCGTTGCCATAGCAATGGCTTTCGAACAACTCTTTGCCAGTGAGCTGAAAAAGTTGCTCCAAATGAAAGTTCTTTGAAATTCCAACCAATGGGGTCTTCGGTGCTTTACGTCATAAACAAGATGGCTGTAACGATGGTAGCTTCACATGAAGCTCATCAGATATAGCGTATAATACTTTAATGGTGCACAATAATTTAACGGCGTCTAATATTTTAAACAGAATGATGCTCCATTTATGTTAACGGCATCAACAAAAGCGCGAGCGAAATATGAATAATAATATTGAATGGTCGTTTTCGAAGCAGAAAAATCGGCGAGTAATCTTTCAATGTGGAGAAAAAGCGCAGCTGATGTCAGAGCATATCGTTTTGTTTACGGTAACCCTTCACCCTCAGATTCGATGAAAAGTTGGGCGAAAAATTATTTCCGAGTGATACGGCTTTAGTCGAAATGCTACCATCAATCGAGATGGTGTGTGCCGAGGTTTAAGAGTGCTCACATTTTTTTTTGTTTTAAATTACCCTTTGTACGAGTATTTTGACAGTGCATTCTATATACTGTTTACTTTTAAAGATCTCAAGTAAGGCCTACTTTTAAGTAGGGCCCAGGGCCTCCAGAAATCTCAAGATCTATCTGGGCCCAGGGCCTCAAGATGGTTTAAGACGTCCCTGTATATATCTACCCTTTCTCACTTTTCTACAACTTTTTTAAATCAGGTGTGAGATTGCTTCTGGAAATTTTCTTGCAACTGCCTGCAAGTTAATGTCAGCCAACTTCTATCTATATTTACTCTTATTGATCCGAATGAAAGAAATATTTTGTGTGTGTGTGTGCTCACAAACGTATGTTGATTCAAATATAGAGAATAATTTTTCTGATTTTGGTTTTCTGACTCTTGGCAGGCTGCAAAAATAAATCTTCTTGAGCCTCCTTATGCCGCTATTTTTGTCCACCCATGCTACACTAGCAATCGAGAGGATTGATTTGCAATACGTAGCGAAAGTAACAAGAGTATCCAATACTAATCTTTAAGGTATCCGACTACCCTAAATTGACAATTTTTGTATGATTTTATTTTATAGGCCTTCTTATTAGCTATATAAAAATACCAAGTTTATCATTTTCCGTCCACTACAACAAAAACTACAAGTGTTTTAGTAAAAGCAGATGCCATTACTCTAAGCAAGATGTCTTACTTTTAAAACGCGTTTTACTCGAAATGGTATTTTTTGAAAATAATCAAACGGGTCCAGCGATTGCTCAAATAGTTTTGAAAATAATTAACTGAAATTTTTTGTGTAAGTTCTGTACAGTAGTAGCAGTGTTTCAACCTTCAGATTTATCAATCATTGTTTTATTACAAAATTTACAGTCCCTTATGTGAATATAATCCTTGTTTTTTTAAGCAATTTCATATAATAACTGAGATAAAGGGCTCTAGTTTTTGAAAAAATTAAAATATATCTTATCCTTAGGGTCATTTCGACAATGAATGACATAGCAACCCATCAGAATTGAAAATTTCTTCATAAACCTTTGGTACAGAATGCGTCGCGTTTATGTTATTTTTTGTCAATTTTTATCCATTTTTTCCCATTTTAGCTATAATAATTTCTTGTTCTCTTTTTAATTTTAGCATATTTTTCTTAAAATGTACTAAAAAATCTAAAAACAACACATATTTCCAATTTTTTAAACAAAAGTTGTTGGAACCAGTGGGATACTTTAAATAATCGATTACTTAAACGTTAGAAAGCTTTTTATTTTGACATTTTCCTGTTCCTTTCCTTTTCTTTAAAAATACAATCCCTAAATTTAGTTTCTAAATTTTAGTTCCTTTAAACTTTACTAATAATTCTTTTTTCTTTCAGAACCAATATTTTCTTCAAACCTTAAGAGGGCTTTTCTATCGCCTAGTTCAAATGTATTCACTATATTTGAAAGTATCAACGTCATTGCCCAACGTCAACAGCCCAAACGACTATTTCGAAAGACTAATGTCATTACGTGCTGGTCACGAGATCAGAACATTAAAAAATCCTATCTGACTTTCTAATCTCCTCTGTTTGAGCTCAAGGATGACTCACTATCGTTTGTCACAGGTGCCTGACCGACTAAATTGATGGGCATGAGCCCAGTTCTCAACCCCCCTCCCCATCAACGGATAAGAAATCGACTGTTGGAACTGTTTAAAGATAAAATCATGACACCAGCAATGATACAAAAATAAATACAACGAAGTAATTAAATACAAAATAAACTAAATGCAGTTTACGTGACTAATTATTTACTCGGATAAGTTTCTAAAACAAATATTTTACGGATCATTTTGTTGTTGTTATGTTGTCTATTTAAAATATTGATGTTTTTCCTTGTTATGTTTCAGTATTGATTTGATTTTTCAAAAATAAGTACAGTGAAAATCGCGTTTAAAAAGAAACTGAGGGGGACTGAAATATGTGTTCGTATTAAAGGGAAAAAATAACTTATATTAGACAAAATGAAGTTTATTATACATTTTAATTACTTAGATATGCATATATGCATGTATTTAACAAAAATCAAAGCAACAAATAAGAGTTTAAGGAAATTTAATGCAAATTTTTCAAGTTTTTTGAAAAACAAAGTATTTATTGAGTTTTTGGAAAACAATCTGATTGTGTGGGTGTGTACATTATCTTTTTTAGCATCAAATTATCAACAAATGGTTCGATAACGTCCATTTTGTAATTCTTTCACCATTAGAATGTTAATCCAAATAACTTGCATACTTTTTATGATGTTCCTCATTTCACCTGATGCGGGAACAGGGGAGCTGTATTATTCATTACATTTAGGGGTGGAAGGTGAAAGTAGCTTAGATAAGCAAAACCAGCTCGTGTCACAGGTTATTCTGGGGGTATTTCGAATTTACCCTCCTTTCTATGAAACACGTGAAAAACCTCTTTCATTTCACACCCCTCTTAAATATCGCCTGGTTTTTTGCCGTATTTTGTTCATTCCGAGAAAGGAAGTTTTTTCGTGTTTTGAGGGGGAAAATGCATGAAAATACGCAGCAGTTTGTCGGAACCTTTGTATTATTTCGTGTTAACTGATATTCTGTCTTAATTAAGCGTTTTCGCATTAAACGAATTTCACAGTATTTAAGTGTAGCCTGTACATTAAAGATTATTTTACTTTTTCCTCTTTTGCTGTACCTTTTTTTATTCAATTACTTTCCATGAAAAGAAAAGGCGATATGATTGAAAATATAAATTAAATTTCACTAATATTATTACACTCTTGCACTCATTCCGCGCACTTATACCTACGGATTTTCTCTCTTACAAATTCTCATTTACACACGTTGTAACGTTTTCGGGCCACGCAGGTGCAAAATCGACTTCTTTATGAAGATAGCGTCACACCGTTCATATACACACGTGCACTCTAAAAATGTTGTGGGTTTTTTATTTGATATCACCCCGACAACCGATGGCCGTGAGAAAACATCACTCCACATACGAGCAGGAACCCCGAGTATAATTTGAGATGTGAGAGGGGACCACCCCCACTCCAACAGAGTGGAAAAACAGTCTTTTTTAAAACACTGGAAAGAACGGTGGTGTTTGCCTCCTTCTTCACTAATAACATATTCTGTATAATGCACATAGTGTAGCATCTGTGCATTAGTCGAACATTTCCCGACAATACTTGTCAAGTTTGAAATACGAGGGTGAGCAGAATGTTCAGATGAGACACTGTATTCTCCCCTCAGGCCTGGGGCAAAACATATATTCAGCCGATTCTGAAAACGTCTTCATGTTGCCACACCTTCTCCTTCCCCGATAACCAGACGATTTTAGTTTCAACGTTCTGTAGAAATGATACTCATGAGAACAGTTTCTATTCCTTCACGCATGTGGACCACGGATTATTTGAATAAAAAAGAATGTCGATCTGTTGTGATAAAGGCATATCCTGGAGGGTACCCTCAGTGCTTAAGTGACAGGACGATTGATAGACTCTCCATATAGTGTGATAAGTACGGCGACGGACTTGATCTTAGTCGCACCGGCTTATCATCTCAAATAATCTATAGAGCATGGACTAAGACGAGGAGCGCCATGTGCAGATCCGCTACGTTTGTCAATCAAAGATGATTTGGGTCGGGAAAATGGCCGCCCAGGGATTTTAAGGAGTTGGCTCGAAATTCGACGATTACTTCTTCAATCTTCTTCATCATCTTGAGACCAGAGTTCTTTTTTCCTCTTTGAAGACACGTGATAGAGGTTGTGGGGGCAGCCGCTCCTCAAGGATCAAGAGAAAGGAATTGCGATAGCCTCTTAAAGACGAAATGACTGAGTCGGCGGTGCAACCGCACGAGGGAGTGATCTAGGACGATACCAGCGAAAGGGGTTTCGGGAACAACCGCCCCCTGGAGACAATCGTATGAAGATCTACGAACATTGTTCCGGTTTTGAACTTTTATCCAGCGAAAGATTGATGAGATAGAATTAAAAATCTAAAATAAAAGGCCTTTGGGCTACTAACTGTGTATGTTCGCCCACACTACCCAGTAATGAAGTATTTTTAAAGGCTCAGACATCACAATAGTCAATAATTTGAATAGCTTGTAACCAACTGTATAGACTGTAATTATTAGCTGTGAACGAAATAAATCAATTATTTAGTTTCACGCTACCCATCAATTTTCCCAAACGTTGCAACGTAAATTATCTTTGAGTCAATTCTTTTACTAGTTGTGAACTCTTCAACTATCCAGATTCTAACAAAAAACAAATAATTTGAGATAAATATAACTTGAAGAGTTAAGTTGTTCTTTGTTTAGTAATATACAAAAATGAATTGAGGTACCTGGCTACGTTCGGAACCATGATTTTGAAAACACGCTTTAATGGATCATTTTTTTTATATTTAGCTTAAGTTGAATCAGAATATACAAAAAAAAAAAAAAAAAAAAAAAAAACTGCTTAAAGAATATTATTACAAGTAAATATTATTTACATGTAGTTTTTTTCCAAAAAATGTGAAAGAATGACATAATTTCAAAACATTCTCCTTTTATGAAAAAGAATCTCAAAAACTAATATTTTGCCTATGGATTGCAAAGATTTCGATGCCGGTGTTGAACTAAGTTTTTGAAACATACAATTTAGAAATGAATTTATTCATATTTTATTATATCCGAGTAGATAAATTTTAACAAATAAACACCCGTTATTATTTCAATGGACTAAATTCATGACGGTCACATGATAATATAAACACGTGTCCTATATACATTGAATTCAAAACGGACAATAAACTATAGCTCGTACTTTTTATTCTATTTGTAAAACTTAGGTTAAATTTCAAATTGCATAATTGGGTAAAGATGCTCAAGAGTTATAAAAAGAAATTTCTGCAAAAAGATTTTAAAATTAAAGAAAAAAA
>BMAO01012540.1:0-53446 GCA_019973975.1 Trichonephila clavata | reverse complement strand
CGTTCATCAACCGGCGAGTAGCTTGTTCTCCCTTTGCAAGCGTTGGGTATTTTTTTTCTTTCTTTTGGAGGTGTTTTTGATTCCACTTGTACATATAACAATAATAAAGTTCATGTCAAATTACGTTTTTTTAAATTTCCATTGTTTTTCGTTTTAATGAAACACCCTGAACTTTCATCATGTCTAAAGATACTTTAAAAACAGCTTTGGGCTCCAAAACTAAAAAAAAAAACAGGGACTGTAAAGACAAGGATGACGGCATCATTACTAGCCTTCTTCAGTCCTTCCCAGGAGCTGCAGGAACTGATGAATATCTAAAAATGGAGGCTACTCTCTCAGCCTTTGAGAATTGCCTCCAGACAGCTGACGCAAAACGCCTCAAGGGTTCCTCCCCTATGCTTATGGAATTCCTTACTCCTATCTTCCATATTTTTAGTGACCTCATAGTCAAGATGACACCATCTTCTAGCATCTCCCCTACTGGTCCTCCATCTGAAGACCGCTCTGTCTATGAACAAATCCGAGATTTGGAGAGACAAGTGGCTCTATCTGAAGGAAAATTGCAAGAATCACAGTGCTGTTTCGACTCTGTCATTTCCAGCCTGGCTTCAAACATAGAATCAACCGTCTCCTGTGTAAACGATCTTAAATCCTCCATGGAGCATAACACCGATACTCTCGCTTCCCTTCCAGCCACCATCGCCAAGCCGAGCTACGCATAGATTGCTTCTTTACCGGCAAATGTTTCCAACTTTACCATTGCTCCACCTCCGAGTGAAAAGGTCCTCCTGGTCAAACCTCTGGAATCTAATGCCGATTCTTCCACCACCCGCAACAAGATAACTTCCTTTCTGCTGAACAAAAATCTACCCTTTAGAATAACCCGAATTAAAAATATCAATAATGGTGGAATTGCAATCTGTTTGACCACCGACGAGGATGTTAACAAACTAAATCAAGAACTCTCCAAAAATGCTGACTTTGCAAGTTTCTCAGTATCCAAGCCAACCCTACGTAAGCCACAATTTATTTTATTTGGTGTGAATTCATCACCAATTACAAGATTCCATTACTAAAGCATTACTGCTAAAAAATGATATATTCAAGGATGGCGGCCTCGAGGTCAATTTCTCTATGAAATCGAAATCTTCCAATAATTGGGTCATCTCCGTAAGTCCTTATCTCTACCCCGTTATCAAAGATCATGGCCACCTGTATCTAAACTTTGAAAGAGTTAGAATCGAAACATTTATATCTGTCATGCAATGCTCTACTTGTGGTTCCTTGGGCCACACAAGAAATCACTGCTCTAATACTAAAGCTTGCATCAGATGCAGCTCTACGGATGACCACGATCGAACCTCTTGCAATCCTCGGTGCATAAACTGGATAACCCAGAATGCCAGATTTCGATCAGGCTTTCCAGAAAACCACGGATGCCGTGATAAAAATTGCCCTGTCTTAATCCAATTTATAAAACGTACAATAGATCGCACCGATTACGGACGTTAATCTCTCACTTACTTTTAACTTCTATTTTTTCGTACCCTGTTATACTATTTATATGATCTAGGTTTATTTTTATTATTATTATTTATTTATTTATCAGCATATTGGAATTGTACAACTTCATTTCATGTTGTTGTTGGGTTTTTTTTTGTTGAGTTGTATATTATGCTTATAATTTTCCCCCTATCATTTTTGTATATTATATATGTATCTTTGTGTTTTAATTCTGTGTATATTTTTTATTTTGATATATCATGCTTATATACATGTTCTTGAATTTTTCTGATCCACCAATTATTTTCCCATTTGATTAACATTTAATCAAGGCATACTTTTATGCGTTTTATTATGTTTATATTTTTGATTTTATTTGTATTCTATTCATTTTCTTATTCAAAATTTCTTGCAAGGCAAATATTTTGGGGAATATTTTTTCCTCCTCTTCTTTATAACATGCATTACTGGGCGCACCGTTATCTTTATCACTGCTGGACCACTTGCATTCTCCGTATTGTTTTTTCTCAATATTTCCTGATTAACTTCGTCTTAAGGTATGGCTGATCCTGCTATTTATATTTTGCAATTAAATGTAAATCATTCGCGGGCCGCGCACCTTCAGGCCTTCGTGGTGGCAGCGGAACTTGGCTCTGATATTTTATTGATTCAAGACCCTTATATTAACTATAATAAGCCTCTGAACCCCCCTCGAGGGTCCACTCAATTTTTCTCTTTAGATAATAGGTGTCTCACTATCTGCCTTAATAGGGTAGTTTCTCCAGATTTCATTAATAAAACTAAATCTACCATTGCTGTGTCTTTCAATTTTAAAAACTCTTCCATTCTTCTTATCAATATCTACTCTCCCCCTCGTGATGATTTCAATGGTCTAATGGATGAACTTTTAATTTACAATTGTATAGAACAAAACTGTCTTTTGATCGGGGATTTCAATGCGAGATCCCCAATCTGGGGTTACAATTATACTGATGCTCGTGGGGACTTATTAATTGATTTTATCTTACAGAACAATCTCCATATCTGTAATATTCCGGAGTTGAGACCCACTTTTGAGGCTCACTCCGGTACAGGGAATCCAGATATCACTCTTATCTCTAATAACATCTACAATTTAATAAATAAATGGGAGGTTCTTGGCCAGGAATCTCTTAGTGACCACCGGTTTATTGGTGTGCAGCTCCGTGGTGATCTACCAGTCTCCGACTTTTATCTTAAAACCAAATATGGGTCTCGAAATTTCTTAACCTTTTTAAAGTTCATTACGATGAAATGAACAATAGGGCAGATACTATATGTAATATTGATCAGCTGGAGGAATTTATAAGTGTTTTTATCCATCACGTAAGGTCGTCTGCTTTTAGATCTTTCCGTAAGCGGCGGGTCCTTCCTGCTCGGACCTTTACCTGGTGGAATTCTAACTTAAAAATCAATAGGAATAAAACTAATGCCTTTAAAAGAAAATTACAGTATTTAATAAGAAATAATTTTTCTATCAGTGAGATAGAGACTTTTAAAATGTTATATAAAAAGCAAAAATCTTACTATAAAAAACTGATTATTCAAACGAAACGGGAAGCCTGGGAGAATTACTGCCGGTTCAATACTGAAAGGTATGGTTTAAATTTTAAAGTCGCTTTTGGTTAGGATATTAATTTCAATGTGTGCTATAGAGATTTCTCTCCCAGACTCGCCTAATGCAACTCCCAAACAGAAAATTGGAAAAACTTTTATGTACTATTTTCCCCTCTTCTCCCTCCTTTGCCATTGACTTTGAAAAAAGTTTACCACCCGAAGATATCATCCCTGAGGAGGTGGAGATTGTTTTCCGGAAGTTAAAGGCTGGCAAAGCCCCTGGTCTCGATCATATTGATTATAATATTTGGAAAATAATTTATTCTAACTATCCGCATGTTATTATAAAAATTATTAATCTTTGTTTTAAGTTTTCTTATTTCCCTAATATCTTAAAAAATTCTAAATTAAAGCTCTTATTAAAACCTGGTAAGGACCCATCCTCATTCAATTCGTAACGGCCTATCTGTTTGTTACCTACCCTAGGGAAAATTATTGAACGTATTTTTGCTAGTAGGTTTCACACTTGGTTAACTAATCATAACATTATTCACAAAAATCAATTTGGCTTTAGAGAGAATTGCAGCTGCGAGGATGCCATTAACAATTTAATTACTAACATTATATAAAACTAACAGAGTTTCTGGCCACACCTCTTTAGTCCTTATTGACATTAAAAGTGCGTTTGACAATATAAATTGGCCGATCTTATTTCAGATTTTCCACAACTATAATATCCCACTTTTTTTCAAAAATTTATTTATTCCTATTTGGTTAATCGGTTTGTTGTTTTTTTGTAATTCTAATTTTTCGATTAAACATCCAATTAATCAAGGCTGTCCTCAGGGTTCCGTTCTTGCCCCAACATTGTGGAATATTTACTTCAATCCTGTCTTAGGCCTTAACTCGGATAAATATTTAATTCAGGCTTTTGCAGACGACCTTGCTGTTGTCACCACGGACAAGGCCCGAAGGACTTTGGAAATTGAAACTAATTCAATTCTTGATCAAATCTCTAATAAGCTCAAAAATCTTAAACTTGTTATTTCCCCTGAAAAAACTTACTCGGTTGCATTCAGGTGTACAGCTCGTGGTGGTACTGTGTTTCGCCGGAAACCTATCTTTAAAATCAATAATGTTACTATTAAAGTAGTCAACTCTATTAAATATCTTGGGCTTATTATTGACAACCGGCTCTCTTGGCTCCCTCATATTGACTTTTTAAAAGAGAGGATTTATAAATTGTCTCTTCAGTTTAATAGAATTTTGTTTTCGAATTCTAACTTTAAAAATTTTAAATTGTGGTATTTTACTGTGATTGAACCCAACATTATTTATGGTGCGGGGATTTGGGGTGGCTCTCTCTCTCTCTCTCTCTCTCTCGCTCACTTCTCGTCATATCCAAAAACTTAACGCTATTCAAAGAATTTACCTTTTAAAAATCACGAGGGGTTTTAGGACCTCACCCACCAACGCCTTACAAATCATTTCTGGTGCTCCCCCAATTCACCTTTCTGTTAATAAAGCTTTTCTTAAATACCAAATCTGGAAACTTCGAAACCCTGGATTTAATAATATTATTGATTGTCATTCCATTGAAAATTTTTATTTCTCTCCACTCTGTGAAAGCTCATAATAGAATTATTCTTTTCAATCAAATACAGGGGCCTAATGAGTGGTAGGTGTACACCGACGGATCCAAAATTGGAACTGAGACCGGGTTTGCGTTGTGCATTTTTTATCGGGGGTCCCTTTTGGGGACCTATTCTTTTAAATTAAAACCCTACAATACTGTTTTCCAGGCGGAACTGTCTGCAACTGGCTTTTCCGTCCTATGGGCGGTTGCTAAAAATGTTAAAATTAATATTTACACTGATAGTTTATCTTCCATTCTTTTCCTTAAAAGTCCTAACAATAAATCTGCCTATCTTAATTTAATTAAGAATAAACTCTCTTTGTACCGCAACTTTTATAATATTTTCTGGGTTAAGGCTCATAATAATAATTTTTTTAATGATATTGCAGATCATTTTTCTAAAGTCGCTACTACTAATGGTGTTGAGGTGAGTGTCCCCGCCCCTCGCTCTTATGTCATCAAAATCCTTCAAAACAAATTAATTGAGGACTGGGAGAGTTGGTGGTCAAACCTGATACTGGCTTAAGAGTCAAATCCTTCTTTCCCAAACCCAGTTTAGATATTAATCCCCATTCCAGTTACGTTACCCAATTCTTAACAAACCATGGCCCATTTGTTTCTTATTTGCATCGTTTCAAATTAAAAGCTACTCCCAATTGTCTTTGCGGTTCTGTGGGGGACGCTGACCATTATGTTTTCGCCTGTCCTCTGACTAAAGATTTCCATTTGGTCTCTCCATCTCAAAATGCTAAAAAGCCTGGTTCCAATCTATCGTCAAAAATCCCTCCATTCACTCTAAACTAAAATCATGTATTAAAATTGCCTCTACAGTCCGGGATCAGATTCCTTAGGGGGTTTGGTCGGTACTCTTTTGTGGTCACACACAAGCGGTTTTTTCCCTCTCCTCTTCCACAAACGTTTCCTGTCTTTTTTTTTTCTTTTCTCGCCCTCTTTTTTTTTCTCTTTTTATCTCTAAACCCTATTTATATTTCACAATTTTTTGCAGCTTCCTGGTTTAACTCTTAGTTTACAATATTAGTATACTTTCAAGTTGATTTCCTGTTTTTTTTTTTTTTTATTTTATTTTATTAATTTTTGTAGCAAAAAATGATATCTCCAATAAAATCCAATAATCTATCTCCCCCCCCCTTTTCTCCCTTTATTTATTTTTAACTGCTACTATCTTCTTTTATGTTTCTTTAAAAAAAAAAAAATGGGGGAGGAGATCTGGAAAAAAAAAGTAATCCTCCTTTTGATAAATCATTTCCTTTTTCTGAAAACTGAAGAACCAAATGGCGGGAAAATATCAACAGGAAGTGGTGTGTCATCAACAGGAAATTTGATTCCAAATAAACTATTTTTTTTAATGTAATTATTTATGCTTCCTGTTTTCTCTCTTTTTTTTATCTTTGTGGTGCATTTGTTTTGTATATTTTTACTATTTCTTTTGTATTTGTAAAAAGTTGGAATTGTTTAAAATGTAAACTTTGATTATTTTTTTTTGCAATAAAATCTGGATGTGAGGGTGGTTGTTTCCCGAGGGATCGGTTGTAGCTCTAAACCCTATTCGGGTGAGCTCGGTTCCTCTGGGCATTCATCATCATCTCACAAATGTAATATTTCGTTGAAAAGCATCAACAAACGCAAAGAATGTATTTTACCTGCTTATAAGATCTTAAGTGTGTTTGCGCAAAATTTACGCAAGACATTCCTACAGACTTTAGGTTTAACAGATTGCTTTCTAGAGTAAAATTTACAAACCCAACGAGGCTGGGAGATCTAGGAGTATGATTATTGCTTAGGGTACGAAAGGTCCCTGGTTAAAATCCGGGTCGAGCCCGCTTTGTTTAACCCTTTTAAAAGAAAGTAATTTCTTTGTCTTTTTCAACAAAATTTTATTAATACAGGAGTATAAAAGACATGATTCCTTTCAATCCTCTCATTCTGCCTGAAAATTTGTTATTGCGTTTATCTCGGAATATCTGTTGAACTCTTGGGCCCTTCTTGTGTACTGTGGCTCGATGGTCTAGGGGTATGATTCTCGCTTTGGGAGCGAGAGGTCCCGGGTTCAAATCCCGGTTGAGCCCGAACGTCTCATTTTATTTCATCCAAGTAGAACAGGCATATTGACACTGTACAAATAAAAATTCGAAGAATGCATTTTACCTGCGAATGAGATCTGCGAGTCCTTTGAACAATCTTTTCCCGATTCGGCATGCAAGACTTTTATACAAAGTTCTTAGTAGATTGCTTTCCACGATAACGTTCACAAAACTAACTCTAACGAGGTTCGGTGGTCTAGGGGTATGATTCTCGCTTAGGGTGCGAGAGGTCCCGGGTTCAAATCCCGGTCGAGCTCTAAGTGCTCTTTCTTTTCCAGGATTTTTGTATTTATTTCTTCGAAGATTATTTTTGAATTGTCCACTGGATACCATACATCACGAGGGTATTGAACACGAAACACGTGAATTTCGAGAAACATCTAGATACGTCGATCTACGTAAAAAGCCAATCAAAATTTTCCATTCCGATTTTTTTCTTTAGACATTTAAACCTTATAAATCTGACATTTCTGAAGTAGAATAGATTGCACGTGTTGCATAGTGGCAATCTTTTGAAAATTATTTTAAATGGACTAAATTCCTAACAATTTTAAATAAGAAAGTATTGAGATAATATTGCTACTGAGCATTTCGTGGTAAAGAAAGTGTTTAAAGTTCCAAGAGGCTAATGAAAGAGTAAACAAAAATCCAAACTTAGTTCAGTGTTCTAGTGACTGTTAATGAGAAAGCAGAGTTCGCGTCATCCAGTTTTGAGTTCCGAACCAAGCCTGATGTGTAAAACGTTTCCTCTCAAATGGAATAAATGACACCCAAAAAGGAACTCTGGTCGACAATTGTCCGGGAATGTAAAGAATGAAGCACGTTCCCTGTTTAAGAGAAATGGCTCGTTTAATCTTGCACACAAGTATTAGCACATGCTGCAATTTTAGAACTTCTCCGAACAAGTTAATTGAACGCTTTAAAACTACGAATTGCATCCAGAACCGTGGTTCGATGGTCTAGGGGTATGATTCTCGCTTCGGGAGCGAGAAGTCCCGGGCTCAACTCCCGGTCGAGCCCATTCTGTTTAATCCTTTTTGAAAAACGCGATTTTCAGTTGTAATAGCGTCGTATTCAACAGAATTACAGTAACACAAGAGTGAAAATGGTATGATTATTTCTAATCCACTGAAAATTTATTATTGCATTTCTGGCCTCACATCTTTTGAATACTTCAGCCGCGACATCATGGCACGACTCGGTGGTCTAGGGCAGAGGTGCACAACCTTTTTAGGATGAGGGGCCAAAAAATTTAATAGGATCATATCGAGGGCCAAAGTATTACGCGATGGCAAATATGTTATAAACGTAAAAACGTTGTTTTATGATAATACGCATTTATCACAATTATTACTTTATTTATTTTACTCATGTACACATTATACAGTTGATAAATGGATGAAACACAACACATTATACAGTTGATAAATGGATGAAACACAAACCCTTTCGGAATGATTAAAATACTTAAGCTCAAAAAAAATATTCCTGCTAAAAAGGTAACAAACTTGAAAGTATATAACAGAGGAAAAGTTTTGTTAATTATACAGAGAACACAATTTAAATTTTAAAAAAGAAATGAGTACTAAAAATTTGTAAAATTTAATGAGATGGCTGGGACTGAATATTAGAAGTTATTGATTTTAGATCATGCTTAAGACTTGTTGTGGCAATACGTAGAACAGAAGAAAGGTTCTCATCTGCTATTCTATTTCTTATTTTTGATTTGTTTAAATTCATTAGTGAGAATGTTTGCTCACAAATGTAAGTGCTGCCAAAGAAAGTGGCACATGCAGCTGCATTTTGCTTTAAGCACGAAAAATCCTCGGGAAAGTTTTTATAATATTCTAATATCGATTTTTCTTTGAATTGATTTTTGATCATCAGAATTCTGTAAATCAATTAAGGCTAACTGCATACTCTCATCCACTAGATTTATATCAACAGAAAATGGAGAAGAAAAGACATCAATTTTTGTGTTTGGCACTTTTTAAAATCTAAAAACCGATCATCAAATGCATTGCGCAAGATTTGAATTTGTTCCTCATACTGCATCTTCATGTGTGGAAATTTTTCATGCAGTTTTTGGTAGTAAGGAAAGTGAACAAAATTTTTAGTTTTCAGCTGGTTTTGAAATAAACATAATTTTTGTTTAAATGCATTTACGTTATTTATCAATTGAAAAATGAATTGATTCTTTCCTTGCAGCTTTGTGTTTAAGTCATTCAAATGGCCTGTTGTGTCTGTGAGAAAAGCCAAATCATTCTGGAAACTTGCTTCTTTTAACCTTCTAGTATTTCTACCACAGTCACTTAGAAATGTAACAATTTCATCAAATAGTTCCATAAAACGCTTAAGGGCAACCCCTCGACTGAGAGCCATCTAACTTCTGGGTAATCAAGAATATCAGAAGGCAGATCATCAAAATCTTATAAAAATTCTTTAAATTAGCTATGTTTGAGGGCATTACCACGAATAAAGTTAATTGCTTCAGATACACACTGCATTAAGGTTGAAAATCCTAATTCTTTACCACATAAATTATCTTGATGAATAATGCAATGAAGCTGTAACAGTTCTACACCACAATGGGCAAGGCGTTCTTTTAGCAGCGTAACCATTCCAATTTTCGTGCCAATCATTGATTTTGCTCCATCTGTGTTAATGCTAACACAATTGCTCATGTTTAAGGAAGCTGCATCGCACAAATGTACCAAACTGGAACGAAGTTCACTTCCAGTTGTTTGCCCTTTCATGGGAAACATTCCAAGAAATTCTTCCGTAACACAAAAATTTTTATCAATCCCACGAACAAACACAAGCAATTGGCTAACTGATGTTCGATCAGTAGATTTATCAACAGCTAAAGAAAAATATAAAAAGTTTGAAGCGGCTGATTTTATTTGATTTTCAATGTCCTCATTTAATTGTTGAATTCTTCTTTGAATAGTCATTCTATTTAAGCTGATATTTTCAAATTTCCTTTTTGCTTCAGGACAAAGTTTTTCAGATGCAATTAACAAACACTTTTTAACAAAATCACCATCGGTGAATGGCCGACCTTCTTTAGCGATAATTTCAGCGACACCTAAGCTCACTTCCACATATAAATCCATGTTAACTGTACATTTTTGAAAAAAATTTGCTTGACTACTGAAATTTTTTTCAGTGGTTCGATTTTTTTCGATCGTTCATACCCTTTCATAGATGAAAAATGTTTATGCTTTGTTTCATAATGCCGCTTTACGTTATACTCTTTTGCCAGAGCAATCTTGCAGCTACATATTAAGCATGTAACTGTATCATTGTGATAGATAAAACAGTATTTATCTGTCCATGCATCTTGAAATTTCCGATTTTTTAAGGCACCTTTTTTCCCTCCCATTATCTAAAACATTTTATGTGACTTAAAAATAAATGATACTAGATTAAACATGCGAAATCAAAAAGAATATCAAATCCGCGTTCTGTGACAGCGATTTCTACATTCTCCATCTAGCAAAACCACGTGGTTGTTTATAAGAGTGATCGTAGCAGCTAAGTAGGAGTTAAAGTTATTATTGGTAACGCTCACTATGAAGAAAAATGGGAGTTTGATTGGTACTTTTGATTGGTACTCTCTCTCCTGGCGGTGTTTCGTGCTGGTTCGCGATTGCGATGTTCTTCCCGAAGGGGTTAATGAACAACCGTAAAACCATTATTTGCTGTCCTTCTGTTTTCGTATACGATTTTTCCTTGTTTAATTAACAAAGGTCAATTCTATTTGGTTGGATTGTCGAATCGGCCACTTATTCCGTCAAGTGCTTTCTCTCCAAATCTGGTTACCCTTTTGATTTTTGTATCAGTGAGGTAGAAGTCGGATTGTGTTGTTGTACGGTTGGTACTCCAAAACACAACACGCCAAAGTAGCTATTTTTGAAAAATTGGCGGACCAGTGGCCGATTCGACAATTTAACTTTCCATTTTAGATTCAATTTTTTTACAGACATTCGCGGGCCAACTTTAAAAACTTCGCGGGCCAAAATTGGCCCGCGGGCCATAGGTTGTGCACCCCTGGTCTAGGGGTATGATTCTCGCTTTGGGTGCGAGAGGTCCCGGGTTCAAATCCCGGTCGATCCCGAACGCATATTTTACTTCTCATAAATGTAATATTTCGTTGAAAAGCAACAACAAACGCAAAGAATGCATTTTACCTGCTTATAAGATCTTAAGTGTGTTTGCGCAAAATTTACGCAAGACATTCCTACAGACTTTAGGTTTAACAGATTGCTTTCTAGAGTAAAATTTACAAACCCAACGAGGATCGGAGATCTAGGAGTATGATTATCGCTTAGGGTACGAAAGGTCGCTGGTTAAAGTCCGGGTCGAGCCCGCTTTGTTTAACCCTTTTAAAAGAAAGTAATTTCTTTGTCTTTTTCAACAAAATTTTATTAATACAGGAGTATAGAAGATATGATTCCTTTCAATCCTCTCATTCTGCCTGAAAATTTGTTATTGCGTTTATCTCGGAATATCTATTGAACTCTTCGGTCCTTCTTGTGTACTGTGGCTCGATGGTCTAGGGGTTTGATTCTCGCTTTGGGAGCGAGAGGTCCCGGGTTCAAATCCCGGTCGAGCCCGAACGTCTCATTTTATTTCATCCAAGTAGAACAGGCATATTGGCACTATACAAATAAAAATTCAAAGAATGCATTTTACCTGCGAATGAGATCTGCGAGCCTTTTGAACAATCTTTTCCCGATTCGGCATGCAAGACTTTTCTACAAAGTTCTTAGTAGATTGCTTTCCACGATAACGTTCAAAAAACTAACGAGGCTCGGTGGTCTAGGGGTATGATTCTCGTTTAGGGTGCGAGAGGTCCCGAGTTCAAATCCCGGCCGAGCTCTAAGTGCCCTTTCTTTTCCAGGCTTTTTGTATTTATTTCATCAAAGATTATTTTTGACTTGTCCACTGGATACCATACATCACGAGGGTATTGAACACGAAACACGTGAATTTCGAGAAACATCTAGATACGGCGATCTACGTAAACAGCTAATCAAAATTTTCCATTCCGATTTTTTTCTTTAGACATTTAAACCTTATAAATCTGACATTTCTAAAGTAGAATAGATTGCACGTGTTGCATAGTGGCAATCTTTTGAAAATTATTTTAAATGGACTAAATTCCTAACAATTTTAAATAAGAAAGTATTGAGATAATATTGCTACTGAGCATTTCGTGGTAAAGAAAGTGTTTAAAGTTCCAAGAGGCTAATGAAAGAGTAAACAAAAATCCAAACTTAGTTCTGTGTTCTAGTGACTGTTATTGAGACATCAGAGTGTGTGTGCATCGTCCAGTTTTGAGTTCCGAACCATTCCGCAATTATGCGTCTAAAATATGAAAAAATATTTCTATGTATTATCTCTAGCCATTTATTTTGTTATTGGGTAATTTGTGAGACGCTATTCGATTGTATCTGCACCACAAAAAAAATCTGGTAACAAACTCTCATTACTTTCAGATCATTTGCAGAAATTTTAGATTCACTATCTGAGTCAATATCAGAATTATTTTCTGTTATTAGCCTCTGATAATCACTCATTTTTCTTCAATTTAAACTCCAAATTTAAAAGAAATATTGTTCGTAGTTTGCGGTACACCGATCTAGTAAAAAGAAAATTCCCGCCTTATCTAGTCTTTACTTTTCGAAACATCTGTCAGAAACTTTGCACACTAAACGAGCAAAAAGTATAGGCAAATCAGAGGATTAGATTAGAAAAAGTATTCCTCAATCACCGCTCGGGCAAATCAGGAAAGTGCCGTTTCAAGTGCCCGACAGGTGTTCGGGCAAAACAGGTAAGTGGTTAAAGAGACGAAAAAAGACGTTTAGAGACCCCAGCACACTCCAACGGACTCTATCACATTACCTTAGACTTTCTCAACCCTTCTATCGGACCTTTCAAGGTTCCAGCAAAACGAGCATCATGTCGTCCTGACGCAGCCTTTACATCAGTAATCCAGCCTTATAGCGCCTTCTCAAACTTAAGGGACATTTGCAAGAATAAAATGAGTGCATAATTATTTTATTTGCAAATTAAACACAGTAAAAAAAGAAATACTTATATTCTATACATATTTTTATAAATTAACTGATTCTCTTGCTTGCTTAATGGAGGAACATTCAATGACTCGATTGGTTTTAATACTGATGCAAGTTCCAACGTGGCATAGCAGCAGCATTCCAAGTTCTTTGATTTTTCAGATTTTGTCTAAACAAGTAGTAAGATTCACATCAGATCTGAATAATTTTTATGTTAAAATAATGTACGTAAATATTGTTATTGTAATAGTAACCCACTGATATATGTTTTAATTCAAATTACAATAAAAATCGCTCAACACGAAACTGAAGGGACTGAAATATTTATTTAGTTTAAAGTATATTAAAAAAGAAACATATATCAATAAAGTTAAGTTTATTAGAGTTTATCGTCCTTGCTCAGGCGATTATCATTTTTTCCCGAAGGTGAGGAAAAGACGATAAGAGTTTCTGGTCGGTAAACGTTTTGGAAGGTATGAAAAGTTCGCAGTGATCATCTGGCTTCTTACACTGGCATCAAAATAGTATAACATGGGAGTTCTGAAACTCGGGAACTATATGACAAATGTGTGTTTAAATGTAGTAAATGATTATTTTAAAAAGTGAAGGAAGCGTCAAGGTATATAACAGAGAATTAAGATTTTTTCCCTAATAAATATCCAATTTTCATTTTATATATATCAGTGGAGCACACAATGAGGGATCCTCCCCCCCCCCCATTTTGTATGCTCTTTGGGATCCTCCCCCATCGCCCTTGATTTTTGTTTTTTTGATGGATTGTAATCCTGTACATAAGCTCGTGTGCTTTCTGATAATTTATTTGTTATTACTAATTTATTTTTAATAATGCTAATTATTTATTCAATAATTTTTTTTTTACTGCTTTTTTTTACTGTTTTTTTACTTGCTTATTGCTGTTAAAATATGTTTGGTGGCGTATTGGGCTATATGATCTGAGAAAGGTGGACACTTTTGGCACTCGACTCTGCCCCCCCCCATTTGAAAAATCCCTGTGTGCGCTACCGATATGCGAGTATATATAAAAAAGTTTCATATATAATTCCCAATTTTTTTGTTTATAATTAATAATTAAATATTATAATTTTCCTTTTTAATATTCTTTTAATCAAAGTAAATGCTTTATTTAAAAATGTAGTTCGTCTTTCGGCTAATGTCTTACAACGTTGTTTTTTCATTAAAGTGCGTGCTTATGTGGGTTTATTTTTTATTGAAAGACACTGTGACATATCATCTATAAAGCATTTTTTAATAGTTTACGCGTCGTAGATTTGATCAACATACTTATTTATATTCCCTGATTATTTTGTTTGTTTATTCTACATCTACACAAAGGATACAATAGCTTTTTTATTCATATCCCAAAAAATAATTTTAAAAAAAAATGTAGCTACTCGAAATAGTCAAAAGCATCGAACCATAATCTGTTCTTTGTCGTGTCGAACATTCGCTTTTTCCACTGTCGTTTTTTTCCTTCAAAGAATAATGAAATGATTCGTTATTCTTTTTGAAACTGCGCCCCTTCGTTATCTTTCCCGCCAAAGTGACGTGATATAGTTCGAATCGGGAGAAGGGAACTCGTTACCTTCCACATCACTGAATGATACAAGCTTTGTGTTAATGAATGAATTCTAGTTTATCAGTTAAAATTCCTGTATTGCATCATTTTCAGATTATAAACTAAATAGTAATCTTTTTTTTAAATAGTTAATTATCTATTCCATGTTTTTAGACGGTATCAGTGTTCACGTTGTCACTAATATAAATATATTTGGTTTTGAAATTTACATCTGATTATTAAGGTGAGCAATCGTCCTCCATTTGGGGGGGGGGGGCAGTCTTTCTTTTCTAGATTCTGTCCATCCATGAAAAGTGTTCTCCTTTTCAATATTTTAAATTTAATCTGTTAATTTATGTATTCAGAGATGCCACGCGTAACGGAAACGTTTCCAAAGAAGTGCAGAATTTTTACCAAACATGTTTCCAATATGTCGAATAGTCTGAAACAAATATCACAGGAAATAACAATTTTCAATGGCGTTTTTTGTCTTCATCGCAAGTAAATTGGGAAGATATAGACTGTGTTGAGTTTTTATCCAAAGAAATGTCTGATATTAAAATAGATGACAACTGTCTGTTTGAAGAAATTAGAAGACTGAAAGTATATTTAAAGTCTAAGATACATTAGAACAATGGGAAAATCCTCATGGTCCATACGAAAATGTAGCTAATCTTGTTGAATTTACGTTGTATTGCCCTGGAACTAATACAGAAGTTGAAAGAGTTTTTTCAATTGGTAATGATTTTTGGACGAGGGAGAAATCAAAACTGAAGGTTGATAATTTAGTTGCAGCACTTACCGTAAAATTCATTATGAGGATTTTTTTTTTTTTTTTTTTTTTTTTTTTTTGCTCCGAAATTTCCGATGCATTAGAAAATGATATATTCACTCAAAAAAATTCATTCAATTAACTCGTTTAAGTAAATAATTAAAAGAGATGTAAGCATATTTGTAGTCTACTTTTGTTTGAATTAATAAAATGCTTCATATATTAACTTTGTTTTCTTAAAATTTTCGTGCTTCTTTTCATTGTAAAAACATTTGTCACCTTACTGATAAAAAAATAACTAAAAGAATTGGAGAACGTTGTTCTTTCAGGCGAAAAGTTTCCTTCTACTGATTTCTTTCATAAAAGTTATTCTGAAGTCGAAAGAGAGTACGTGGAATTCCTAAAACTATTCAAATTGCATTTAACAAGATTCAATTGAAATTACATAAAATTAAAAATTATACATTAATATGAGTTACTGAGATGTGTTTATTGTGATTGGAAAGGAGCGATAAACTCAGCTTTCTATCTGATTGAACTAGTATTCTGATTGGCTAAGCATATAGATTTTGCTCGGCAGAAGAGATGAAAACTTTAACCTCTTCTCTTGATAAAGTGAAGGGCGTGGTAGCCTAGTGGTCAAGGTAACGGACTTGTATCATGGTTCGGACCTAGCACCGTTGAAGACCCGCCGTGTAGGGAAACGATGCACGTGAAATTTGTCGAGAGCTCAAACGTCCTCCCGTTGATATGGTGTGTAAATTAGAAGAGGGAGTGCCAGCACATGTATTGTCCTCGTCATGGTTCAAAATTACGAGGTCTGTAGCCAAAAGCCCTCGAGTATAGCTGAATAGGGCGACGTTAATATTCACTCATTCTCTGAAACGCACCTTGTTGTGTTAGATAGAAGACTTCAGAAAATAAAAAATAAAAGAAACTATTGATTCCTATATTATTAAGCTATCCAGAAATGTTTTCAAAACGATCCAAAATCACAACAGTCCCCTAATAAAAGCTCGAAAACTATTCACATATTTTCGCTCCAAATAAAACTAATATATGAGTAAATAATCTAGCTAGCGGTAATATAATACGATTAAATACACAATCCTTTAAATTTTTTTTTTAAAAAAACTCTTCGCAGTTAAGAGAGTGGTAAGAATAGTGCTTATGTGAAAAGCCACCAACATTAGAAAATTCATTCAGTCAGAGATATTTAAATTAAGCAATATTAAATTATTTAAATAAACAATAATTATATAAAAATGAGCTTTTATGTTGCCATTACTAGTTCTTGCTCTAGTTTTTAATTAGAGGTTTCTTTAAGTTAACTTTTACTTAAAACCTTTTATCCTAACAATAGCTAAAAGCATATTGGCAGATGTAAGATAAGCCTTATTTTAAATTGCTATTTATTGTTCAATTCACGTTTCTACTTAAGCACTATTTTCAAGGAATTAATAACCCAGGTATATAAATGGAGGGAGTATTCTGCTTATGCAGAAGTTTATCTGAAATATTTATATCCTTACTTTATATGCGGTAGATGCTCTTCCTGATCACATGGTTCATTCATGTCCTAAAAGAATAAAAGAAAGTTATCAAGGTTATTGATTTGCTAGGAAATATTTATCTCAAATCAGTTTCTTGTGATCAATGATATTTCAGTTATTTAGTTTTTAGTTTATGATTCACAAATTTTTGAAGATGTCGATGAATCTTTCATTAACTAGTCGTACAATATCACTTGATCAGACCTGAAATATATTGTTACAATTTTAGGTGGTGAAAAGTAGCCGACGCCTCCAATTTTTTGAATTATAATCCTTGTCGATAGACAAGGGCAAACAATATACAGGGTGTCCCAAAACGACCGCATAAACTCAGCACAGCTAGTTTCCTCGTTGGGAGTACATAAAAACTGTCCAAAGCATTCCTATACGATCCTGTACGTTTACGAGAAAAATACGAAAAACAAAGTATGATGTCACTTCCGGTGCAAGAAAAAAACACTTTATTGGACAAATCAACAACAGTATTTGCATATTTTTCCAGACGATAATGTTTGAAACGTTCGTCGCGCATGTCGCGTCATGCATGCGCGCGCCGTGGAATGACGTTAACTTGCAGCTACCGGTAGTCTTCGTATAGTGGTTATGTATTCCGTACTGCGACATGTACTTGCGACATGCCTTGCAACTACTGCGACATGCCATCTCAAGGAACTGGTGTATCGAGACGTAGCGACAACACAAATAGACTTAGTTGCTCGTCTGCATGCTGCTTGTACTTCGGTGGACCCCACGATGCTGCGACGTGTGATGACAGCCATTCCACGGCGTGCTCAAGCCTGCCTTGACATGCACGGTGGACATTTTGAACATCTGCCTTAAATTGTGCATATACTGCTGTTGATATGTTCAATAAATTGTTTTTTCTTGCACCGGAAGTGACGTCATATTTGTTTTTCGTATTTTTCTCGTAAACTATGGATCGTACAGGAACGCTTCTTTGGGCAGTTTTTATGTACTCCCAACGAGGAATTTAGCTATGCAGAGTTTATGCGGTCGTTTTGGGACACCCTGTATATACACAGAACAATATACATACAAAGAAGACAAATTGATGTATATACACAAATAAATATTGTTAAAAGATTATTTACAACAGTGCAAATCGCGTTCGTTATAAAAAAAAAGCTTTTCACGGTTCCAGAAAAGACTCTTTAAAGCAACGGTTCTTAAACTTTTAATCACCACGGACCCCCTTTTTATATATCAGATTGACATCGCGGACCTCCAAGATTTTGAGCACCCCTCCCTGACTTAATATTGTTACAGATATGTACGCGGCTCTACTAACCTCTTCAGTACTCTTTATGGAAAATATTTAATTCAACCAACTTTCACCGAGTGAAGGAAACGTGATTATGCAAATTAAGTATACTATATAAATTCTGTATTCGCGAGTCTTAAGAGTTGGTTGGTTAGTTGAAAAGTGAAGGATTGTGAAATGATTAAGCGCAATCGGAGTTTATCAATTGAAGATTTCAGAGAGAGGATCAATCGACGGTGTTTAAATCCGGATAAGGATCGCCTTCAAGGACTCAAGTGTAGGACTTGACTTCATAAAAGTATAGGTATCGTGATCCTTATTTAAATAGAAGTTTAGCTTATTAGTGCGTGACGTAGTTTATATTGAGCTTGTATAGGTTATCGTGGAATCAGTTGAGGGTCCGTATTATTATCCGCAGGCTAACGAGTCTCACCTCTGCGCTCTGCTATCTGATCTGTTATCTTAATTAGATTATTGTTATGTCTGCTTGATATTTTGGGGACAATAAAATAATTAGAGTGAATCATGTCTACTGATTATTCAGTTTCTCCCACACACCTAGCCGGGTCCGAGGGTAAGTAAGGGGGTTCAGAGGTAAGAAGGAACCAACAGGCATTACAATATTCTTCATTGAAGTACATGTTCTAGTGGAATTATTGCATTAAGGTAATTTAGTGATCTAGTCTAAGCTGACACATCGTTCAATTTTTCCACGAGGCCTTTCGAAGTTTGTAAATGAAAAAAATCTTAGAATTGTATGAGAGACTCCGCGGATGCCTAGAAAGGCGCTGCGGACCCCCAGAGGTCCGCGAACCATAGTTTAAAAACCACTGCTCTAAACAGTTCCACTAGCAGGAACTCAGACAGATAAATTTTTTCTCTTTTGTCGCAGACTCTAATCTTGACTGACTCTCTTCTGAACTCCAATGACCTTTCTAGAAGTGTTGAATCTAGAGATTTCTCAATGGTTCCTTGGCAACATCATATTTTTTGCCAAGAGTGATAACCGCCAATTTGGTAACCTTCTCGCGACCCGGAGGTCGTGGGTGTGGAAGGGTTCGAGGAAGAACCAGACATGATCTTAAAATAACTCATTTTATTTAACTTTAGCTCTTTACGAAATGCATTTTTATAACTTAACTTTGGGAGCAGTAAGATACCTTAACCCGAAATCAGGTAACTAAATTATCTTAACTACTTATCTTGATTAAAGATCCTTGATTGATTCTTTTTGAAGTCTGCTAGTATGGTCAGCTCCAAGTTTGGTTACTTTATCACTTCTGATATCAGATATTAATCTTCAGATGCGCAACCACCAGTTGCTATCTACTAACTCTTGGAAATCCACTTAACGATCAACGCTTAACCATTATCTCGCATACTCAATGACTGGCACTTAAATAGCAGTTACATTTGCCTGAACTAAGTCATCTCTACGGAAAGTGGTTTTTAAGCTAAAATCACAATTAAAGAATATTTTTCCCAAGAGGATTAGTAGAAGACCCAAATAGAACCCGTTATAACCATGTCATACTGCTATTCAAGTTCATGCTGGGAAGGGAATTTTCCCTGAAAAAACTCAGTTTTCCCTCTAGGAGAGTGTTGTCACAGGGTAAACAATATACGAGGCGTATTTTAGTATTCTAGTTAATCTCATAATCCCCTTTAATTGAGATTTTTCTTTTTAAAAAATACCAATAAGCTATTATTTATTTATAAACTAACATTTTATTAAAAGTAAATTTGTTACCATGTATTAATTAATTAAAATTCACTGACCTTAGAAGCTTCTAATAAATAAGGATCAAACTTAATGCAGTATTGACCATCTAAATAGAGAAAAAAACATATGCAGTTTAAAAATATCAGATTTAAAATTATTAAATCTCATATATTTGTAATGACAAACATGCACAAGAAATCTTGTATATATTCTTTTTAGTCTTTCGAATAAAAAAAAATAATTCCGATTACAATTCAGAAGATATTCATATTCTGAAGAAATTTAATCACTTATTCTATCTTTTCATATTTTTTTTATTTGAAATAATATTTCAGTGCTAAAATGCAAAACAGAATAATGATCCGATTATATAGCGAGATATATATAAACAGTTACAGAAAGAATACATTTTATTTTTACTTTAAAACTTTTGTTTAAAGACCAAAAAAGTAAAATAAAACGATTTTTAAGGAAATACAGTAAAACTTTACTTATAAAAATGATAATGATTACAGAATAATGATCCGATTATATAGCGAGATATATATATAAACAGTTACAGAAAGAATAAATTTTATTTTTACTTTAAAACTTTTGTTTAAAGACCAAAAAAAAAACGATTATTAAGGAAATACAGTAAAACTTTAAGCATAAAAATGGATTTACAAAATCGATATATATATATATATATAAGTCTAACCAGCCAGTAGATAGAAATTTTGATATATACAATACTTTTTTTCAGTAAAACACTATTCATACCTCGTACATGTCTCTATGCATGCAGTTTTATTTCTGCCATAAGTGATGAATGTATTACAGCTCTGTTTGTTTTAGTAAAACTCCTGGAATAGAATGTTTTTTTTTGAGGTGTGAAAGAAATATTGAATTCAATAACCTTTCTCAATATGAATGAACTGTGATGAAACAGCCACCCTTGAAAAAGTCAAGCATTTGACATATTCACGTATGTAATGCATTGCATGTCTCGAAATATATTTTGATATAGCGAATAACCCGACACTCAAGTTTGTTTTTCTAAAAATGAACTGTGAGAGTATAGCAGTCATTGATCTAAAGAAATCGCCACATCATGGGGGAAAGAATGTATGTATATCATGAAATTTGTTATCTCAAAAAAAATCTCGACAATTCAAACACTCAATGCCATGTGTAGCCCTGTAGCAATCAGGTTGGAGCTTACATGTTTTGCGTTGTATTGTCACTGCATGTGTCCCCTGTAACGTAGCTCATTTGATGACCATCTGTCTACCATCCTTTCTTTGTGTTCCCTGTTCCCCAAGCAAAAACACACTTTTATTACATTCCTTCTTCAAGGAACAATACACCGACTGCACTTGTCAACCGTCCATATAGTATTTCATTTAACACGTGGCCTTGCTACGCATGTGTTCAGAAAGGATGGTCCACTATTGTGAAGAAGAGATGCGTAGGATTGAGTATGAATGTATAGAATGTATTCTTTTAATATAGGACTTTTAACTTCTGTATAATATTTATATTGTATAATATGTACTTTATAAAAATTGCATTAAAATATTTTTATACATATGTACAATTGTTTTTTATTACATAGTTTTAAATTTAAATGTGCTGGAAAAAATTATCTTCGAGTATTTTGGGAGTTATTCCTATCATCTTGATATTTCGAAGTTTTTCATTGGTCCCTCCTACTTTGAATTATCGAGAGTCAACTGTATATTAAATATTATTCGCAAGCACTCGCTCGTTCTATACAACAGCCGAAGTAATCACTAATCTCTGGTAGATTCTTCCCGGTCAAATCAATTCAAATTAATCTCTAGTCATAACAAAACAGCCTTTGCAACGGTCAAAACAAGACTAACTCAATTTTGGCGAGTGACTCCCCATTTATAGGCCTCACGGATCTTTCGAGAAAAATACGGCGAAAATTGCGTCATAGATCACGATATTAGTAGATTTCTCCACTAATTTCCAGAAGAATCCATAAGGTCTTAAAATCGCCAAAAATGATGCCAACTTGGCTCTATCACCAATATTTCGCCAAGTTTCCATTGAATCGCCAATAAATGTAATGAACTGCGTTGCTTGCGAATATTGCAATTTTAACATAAAATAAATACAACATAGAGTAATATAAACGTATTTCATATCCAGATATAAATTATTTATAATTTAAAATAAATTATTTTAAAAATTCACTACACAAAATTCTTAACAATATATAGATAATCACAATAACTCATATAACATCTGACTTACAATTCTGATCAGCTAGTATACCTTCCATGTATTTTCTTTCTGGAGGACAAACTCTTAAGATGTCGAAATCGGGATTCCGAAGTTTACTAGAAAAAATAAAAATTTTACAGAATAAAAAAACCCAAATTAAATTTCTGTTATAGAAATTAAGCAGCTGCGTGAATGTTAATCAAATAATGAGAATTCATCCCGAAAATATCAATTCTATTTCATCAAAGTTTAATTTTATTTAGAAAAAATATATAAATTTGAAGAATAAAAGTAGTTAAAAACTTTTAATAAATCTAAAACAAACATAATATTGAACAGGTTTGAATTACTTTTAACTTCGATTAAATCTAAATCCATTCAGACGGAAGCATTTAAAAAATAATTTCAAATAAAAAGCATCCTTCTCTAGGGTTTGCACAACTTCTTATCCTGGCTGTATTCATTTTTGTTGTAATAAACATAGAATGTTAAAATCTGTAATTAATTTATTGCCAAACGATCCATTGATTAAAGGATAGCAAGAATCGATCCACAATAGGTCTATTATGTATGATAAATATTAACTTTCGAATAGCAAAAAAAATGCTTCTAGAAGGATTTAAAAAAGAATATATATATATAAAATATCGAATAATATAAATCGAAACATTCTAAGGAGCTTTTTTTAAATTACTCACTGAATAAAACATTTTATTAATAAAATATTTTATGAATGATTCGAATAATTTATAATCCGATTCAATGAAAAAGAAGCAATATGGTAATAAATTGAATGGTGTGTTAATTTGTATAGAAATAAATACTGCACAGTTTATTGGAGGGAAAACTAAACAAAAAATATTCGAAGTTTAAAACTTTGAAACCCTATAAGTATTCAATAAAAGCTAAATCCATTCTGAAAACAGGACGATACCTTCTATTTTTTTTCTTCACGAAACTAAGGGAACATTTGGTAAATGTATGTAATTTTTATTTTTTACGTTTTTTTGGGCTAAAATGTGTAATCAGCAGAATATATATTGTCATCGAAAGTTTAAATTTTGTTCGCCTTTTTGTTAAAAGGGTATTGTGGGTTGAAAGATATTGAAAAGCCTAGAGAGAATACTCTCCAATAATGCTAAGTGATGAGGAATCTTGGTGACAGATTTGATCTCTAAATATTGCCAAGTTTGGCGAAAAAAAACATGGTTTAGAATGTTTAAGCAACGAAATAACTTTAGATGCTTCTAGAATGCCTCCACTGTTTACAGAAAGATGTAATAGGGAAGCAACAATAGATTGTCAAAATCTGACAGTGACGATGTGCTTTATCTGCCTCATGAGATATTGTGACGGTTCAATATTTGTCTGATATTTCAATTTGTGCTATCAAGAATTTATATTGCGTGTTTACAGCATCCTGTTAGAAGAAAATCTACTGTTCATGGATCATCCTCGAATGCCTTGGGCTCACCAAGCAGGATTTAGCTCCCTCTCCTCCTCCCCTCGAAGATAATTCTTCAATGGATGAGGGGAAATCCTCCCCAGATGAGAGCTCGGAACAATTAACACCTGCTCCCGCTCCGGTAGTTACCGTCAGTGAGCCGGCCTTAGCTGTTAGCAGCGGCGGCACTCATGATGAGGAAACCGACGAGGGTTTTACCCTCGTCTCTAGAAAAAGACGCATTGCACCGATTGTCATTGACGCAAGGCAAAATGCATCCGAGCTCCTCGCCCAGTTAGGCAAACAGCTAGGAACACCACTAGAAGGGCGTTTCGAGAATGGAAAACTCCGAGTATTCCCGATCTGTGTTGAAGAACACAGAAAAATTCAGAAATTTATCTCGGACATGAAATTGCGGTCTCACACATTTGAGATGGCCCATAATAAACAAATAAAGGTAGTCATCAGAGGGTTACCCACAGACTACAATCAAGACGAACTTATGTCAGAACTCCACAGTTGTGGATTTAAACCCACACACATCTCCCTGTTGAGAAATAGGAAGACAAGTACAAACATGCCACTTTTCCTGGTAACCCTCCCCAGATGTCCTGAAAATCAGGGCATCATAAACACAACAAACATTGGATTTTTTAGAATCAAGGTTGAACCTCTCAATCCATCCTCCATGCCTCCTCAGTGTTATCGCTGTCAGGAGTTTTTTCACCACTCTCGGTTCTGCCAAAGGGCACCGAAGTGTTTGAAATGTTCAGTTGGCCATCTCACCTCTAAATGCACCAAGTCAGCCAAAACCCCAGCTAAATGTGCAAACTGCAGTGGCCCGCACCCTGCAAATTTCTCAGGATGCCCTAGAAACCCCATCAACATCAAACAACATAAAAATCAACCCACGAGAAACGTCTGGAAAGAGCGAGCGGCGGCGCGTAAGCAAACAACCACATCTCCTCAACTGTACTCGCTGCAGTTAAAAAGAACACTTCCAACGAGTCACTGGATGCCAAAGAAATCATTACACAAATGGCCCAGATGATGCAGCAATGGGGACAAATGCTGTCCATACTTAAAACTAAACTTTAATTCACATTAAATAATAGTGGTAATAGTAACTCTCTCAGGTTCTTTACTGGAATGCTAACAATTTAAGAAATAACTTAGGCTTAGTAAATTATGATCCGACTTAATCGGGATACAAAATACACACCTTCGTCCATCGGACAGAGTTAGCATTTCTATTTACACTTATCTCAAAAGTGATTGACTTACAACAAACAACTCATTCATTCATTCACTTGTAACTTCTCACACTAGCTTCTAGCTGCATCCTGACAGGTGGTGAGAGAGGAACAGTCGCTCTGGCCGCTCCTTTCTTCGATTGGTATCGCAATCCTCCGTTTTTCCTTCCTTGCGCTTCCTCCAGATTTCTCCCCGGTTCGTCCGCTCTGCGGCCGCTTGGGAGCCACTTCCTCCGCCCCGCCCCCCCCCACGCCGGGGGCCACTTGATTTGTTTACATTTCAGTCATGGTCACTCTATTTCGCTCAACTTGGGTAAAAGCGCTGCGAGCTGAGGCCCGCGTATATCTAATTTTATAGGATTTAGCTGACGATCCCTTGCTGGTATTGGATTTTTTGAGAGTGTGCGACGCCATGGACCTGGTCTAGCACTGCTGGACAATGGGGGCGAGCCACAATAACAACAACAGAAAATCTACTGCCTTCAGCAGAAAGATCCAGAATAATTTACGATTCACTCCGAAAGAACCTGTTTGCCAATCGCTTGGATCTTTCTTATGTTTGAAAAACTATCAACTACGTAACAATATTTTGCTTTATACAGATATAAAAAAGCGAAATAGTAATTTTAAGATTATAGCCTTACTTCTTCTAAATAAAATGGATTTAATCGATTAGTAAAGCAAAAATATTGCAAATACGAAAATAAGTCAAAAAGTAAAGGGACTTTCGCAATTTCTCTTTCCAAGATTTTGCAACAGCGCAAGGATCTAGCCCTAAATGAGGGGTAGTCGGAAACACTTCTATAGAACGCGTCACTCGTTTTTCCTTGTAGTTATTAGAGTGTGGCAGACCGTTCAGCGTAGCAGCTCCATTGTCGATCTACATCAAGGAAGAAAGGAGAGAAATGATTCCCCTTTTGATTGTGGAAGGGGTGATACTTGCGCAGGATACTAGCCATCCCTTCCATCACTACACCCTCATCGATTACGACCCTCAGTGTTCGACGTCGATGGACTGCCCGTTATTTCTTCATCACTTAAAGAAGTTCTTCCCTGTTTGAAGAGCTCTATCCATTCGTAGAACTTGCTTCGAGATAAACAGCTACCACCGTACTGCGCTTGCATGCGACGAATATAATTTCCGAAGGCCTCACACCTTTTTCAAACAAAAAGCTAATCACTGTCTTTCTCTCCTCCTTGGTGCAGATCGACAATGGAGCCGCCATGTTGAATGGTCCACTGTATCCTCAACGACTATGAGGGAAGATAAGTTGTGACGGATCTATACGCGGTCCTACTAATATCTTCTTTTCCCTTTAAAACAAAATATTTATTTCAACCGACTTTCATCGAGAAACCAAACGTGATTTATGTAAATGAGGTATATTATATAAATTCGGTTTTCGCGAGTTGTCAAGAGAGGGAAGTAAGAGGTTAAGTTAAGTCAAGTGAAGGAAAGGAAGGGAGCAAGTGATCTGTTGACACGTTGTTGTTGACAAGCTGAAGTTGATACATTAGATGTGTGCAAGTAGGAGAAAACTTGAAGTTCGAGAATTAGCAAAAGGATTGCAGAGCGTGAAACCTACGACATTGAACAAGCCAAAGATAGTGCCTGCAAGTTACAGTCTAGGATCCGCTACATTAAAAGTACAGGTACTGTGTTCTTAATTAAATAGAAGCTAGTTATTAGTGTGCGAAGTAGTTGTAATTGAGCGTATTTAAGCTGTCTTAGATTCAGTTGTGGGTCAGTAATAGTATTAGAGTATATCACCTCTGCACTCTACCATAGTTCATATACCTTAATTAGAATTGTATTGTGTCTGATCGATATTTGTTAATAAGAATTAATAAAATACTTAGATTGGAAATAATGTCTGTGGATTATTCTATTCCTCCTACACGTCTAGCCGGGTTTACAGGTAGACAAGAGGGTTCGGATGTAAGGAGTAACCAGAGGTTACCACAAAGTGATACGTTGTATAGAAGTGTTTCCCAGTGGCGTAATGGGGAATATTATGCCCCCTGAAAATTCAGGTTATGGGCCCCAAGCCCAATAACGTACTTGGCGTCAGTCAGACTTTGGGCTTCCTAGAATCCCTGGGTTCCTTCAGCAATGCTGGGGTTGTGGGGAAGGGGGTGAAAGTTACACTATTGAGCTACTAGCACTGTTACCAAACCTTGAAAAGAAAAATTGCAAAAGTCCATTTACTTTTTGGCTTACCCTCGTATATGCATTATTAATTACTGGGATTCAAACGATGTTATTTTAACAAAGTTTTTCTGATGAACTTAATTTGTATATGAAATTCATAAAATCAAAAATCCTACATTTTTTTTAGTATTCGTAAATCTGAAATGCATTTTTTTTTTTTAAATTCATTTTTTATTATTTTGTGCATGTTTTATTTTTCACTAAAAGAAAATTATTTGAATTATGTAATTTTAAAAATTTCCTGAGAAAGTGTTATTTTTCTAATGCATAATTATTCAACATTTTTAGTAAATGATAATTATTTACGCCGTTTTTTGTGTATAAATGAATAATTTAAATTTCTATATGTTTTAAAACTCTCTTTTCTTGTATGTAATTATCCGATTATTCATACTAATTATAGCTTGATGCTAATTTTTGAAAAAGTAAAACTTTTTTGTAAAATTTTTACTGTTATTTATTTTTTTATCACAAAGAGAAAGGAGGTTCAAACAAATTTTAATGGACAAGAAAAACTTCAATTCAGAAATTAACACGTTTTTTGCAATTAGAAAAGATACACAAAACAGAATGGATGCCCCAATGAGAAATTATTTCTTCAACCTGATTATAGAATTCAATAAAACCGTTTCATTTTCACTTTTATTCCGTTGGTATTTTTTAAAGCTAAAACTAATTCTAGAGTTTTTTATTCTTCTTGGTTAAAAAGATTTTTATCAGTAAATTAAAAGGGGGAAAAAATTAATCTGCCTGCAAATATGTCATACAATGGCTTATGTGTGACTTACTTGATGTCAAAATTATATTTCCTCGCAAGGTTCTCAAAGCAGAAATCCTGTAGGAAGAATTTTTACAGAAACATATAAATAATAAAAACGTTAAATAGTATATTAAAGTTCTGTACAAATCATATAAATATACTAAGAATCGAATAAAAATAAGATCTTGTTACATTGGCAATAAAAAAAAATCTCAAAGTAATTTAGAACTTAGAACTGAATTCGCTAACCTAAAGCCAAATAAAGATACATGTAGCTATAGCGATTCATATTAATCACATATAATTAAACAACTTATTAACTATTAATAATTAGCTTCGTTATTAACGTAATTTTATTTTACGTACCTTAAAATCTGGCGTATAACGCGCCCCTATACTTTCAAGCTGCAAATTTAATTTTTAAGTATATTTGCCGTATAACTCACCCCTTTCTTACGAAGAAACCTGAGATGCACATGCTGAGATTATGTTTTGAACAGGGCCGCCGCGGGGGGTGGCAAAATTGCTCACCGCACAAGGGCGCCTGGGGCAGGGGGCGCCAAAATTTATAGTATTTATAGTTTTTTTTAATTTAATGATACTTACACATAAAAGTAGTTAGTAAAAAACTTGCAATTGTGCATGTTTTATATTTTTTAGCAATAAAATAATATTTTATTTTTTTGAATTTTACATTTTAATTTAATTTAATTTTGTTTTCGTTTCTATGGATTGTTTTCGTTTGTGTGAAACAAAATTTGATTTCCGATACCAACAATAAAAACACGTTCCGTGTGGAGTTCGCGCTATTATACGGAATGTGTTTAAAATCTAAGAATTTGTAACATGTAACAACAGGAATTGAGAATGATTTGTATCGGCATAAATTTTTATTCATTATATGCTGAGAAGATGTTGTGGCTCAACGTATTTGTTTTGTTTGCAATGATAATATATGTACATTTTTAAAATTATGTAATCGCTTGGTTTTTCTTCTCCAAATCTTATTTTGCTTCATGTGTACTGTTATTAAATTGTTCTCAAAACTCGAAATAAAATCTTTATCGCAGCGTTTCTCAAACTGTGAGGCGAACCCTCCAGGAGGGCGTGATAACCCTACTTGGGGGCGCGAACGTATCGCGAAAAATCGGAAGCAAAAGATTTAAAATAATTCTCAATTTGATAAAATAATTTACAATTTAAAATAATTATAAAGTAAAATACATTCTTATATAATAAAAAATAAAATACAAATTCCCAGTGATATAATACTCAACACTTATAAATGTATCAATACTGCATAAAGTATTTGATAATTAAGTTATCAATATTCAATTAAAAACAAGTTTAGTAATTACTAGTGACTCCCCTGGTCTTGTCATATACAAAATATTTATCTTGATAAATAGCGCGGTTTATAATTAAAGTAGTATTGTATTGTAGTTTGGGACGTCCAGGGCCCAGGACTTCGCTCTCAGTGGGGGCCTCATTTCGTTCTCGACTCCGTCTTAATAAGATCATGATCCGGATAATTTTAATGTCGTCAAATATTATTCCCGTACATTCCCTCCGAAAAAAACAGTTAATTTCAAACTGCATGTCAATTGGCAAAAGTGATAAGACTGTATTATTATGTGAAGACCGTTGTCCAGTGGCGTAACGTACCCCTCGCTACCAACCCCACTTTTCCGCTAAGGCACGCTAGGCACATGCCTAGGACGAAAAAGATTTGGGGGCGCAAAAAATGGAAGGGTGAAAAATGAGAACAAAATTAAAATTACAGAGAACGTGCAACCACCCAGTGTTTATTAAAAGTCAATTATTCTCTTTCATTTTTATATCTAAATTATCAAATCTTCGTTTCACTATTGGCCAAATTATTATGTAAATCGCTTGGCTTTTCTTCCCCAAATCATATTGTGTGTCATGTATACCTGTTATTAAATTGTTCTCAAATCTCGAAATAAAATCTTTATCGCAGCGTTTCTCGAACTGTGGGGCGCCCATCTAAGGAGGGCGTGATAACCCTACTTGGGGGGCGTGAGCATATTACGAAAAATCGAAAATAAAATATTTAAAATAATTATCAATTTAATAAAATAATTTGCAATTTAAAATAATTACAAAGCAAAATATATTCTATATAATAATAAAATATATTCTTATAATAATAAATATATTCTTATATAATAAAAAATGAAATACACATTCAAACTGATATAGTACGCATTACTTATAAATGTATCCGCTCTGCACAAAGTATTTGATAATTTATCAATATTCAATTAAAAACAAGTTCAGTAAATGCTAGTGACTCTCTTGGGCTTGTCATAAACAAAATTAATTTACAAAACTTAATATTTATCTAATTAGTGCGTTTATAATTAAAGTCGTATTGCATCGTAGTTTTACCATCAAAGTACATTATAATTGCATTCAGTATATTGTTATAGTAAAAAGTGGGGCGCGATGAAAATTATGACTGAAAACTGGGTCGATAATATTGAAAGTTTGAGAAGCACTGTTTTATCGTTATCTACAACACTCTTTTTGGTTTCATGAATTTCTTTAGATTCTAAGCAGGATATCTATACACAAGAGCAGCCGAATTCACGATTTTTTCCGAATTTAAGATATAAATATAAAAGGTTGCAACACATAACTGTAATCGTCGCAATTCAGTTGAAAGTAATTTCGAATTTGTAGGGATTTCACCTAATTTCTTTTCGTTGTTTGTTCAGTGTTGCGAACTTTACTTATTGAAAAGTTCTTGTTATTTTCAATATTTTCATTTTTTTATAGACTGTTATTTGAAAATAAACTTCAAGTTCCATGAAAACTCTTACCATACTTGCTATTACATCTTAAAAAACCGACACAAGAAGCAATTCCTTCCTAGTTACATTCTATTTTTAATATCAATATGATTCATAATAAGCTAGTTTCCTGTTTCATTTCGCAATCTTCTCGTATGATGCAATTTTACTGATGTAATTTTGTCCCCCCCCCTCCTCTGCTCTTTTGCAGATGTTTTTTTTTATATATAAATAATTATAATAATATTGTATTAAATTTTCTTGTTCATGCATTTTTTGTATCATTTCATGTCTATCTCAGTGGGTCATTTTGTAGCTCTAAGCCCTCTGTTGGATGTGAGTTCGATCCTCCCGATTAAATTAATAGCTAGAGATTCTCCAACGACGTTTCATAGCGTAGCATTTCATTTCTGCTTCCTTTAAACGTCAGTATATACTCGAGCACATACAAATCGTATTAGATAAATTATAAAACTAAAATTATAGATTATTAAAAAAGAAAGAAACCAAGTGGGGTGCGTTTAAGCGCAAACAACGCCAAGAAAGAGAAGGCAGTAAGTAAAAATTGTAGCTTTGTATATATTTAAAATATTCCCATATTTTTACTTTATTACTTAATAGAATTCAAACAAGATGGAGAGCCCTTCACTTTTTTTTTTTTTTTTTTTTTTTTGCACTAGAGCCTTTAAATACCTAGCCTGCCTTCAGGAAATCACTTTTTTTCAAAGAGAGAGAGAGTTGACGCAATTTTAAATCAGTAATTTCTTCGATTTTTCTTCATTCCTTTATAACTGCAAAAGGTAATTATGAATTTACTTTTGATTTGTTTTGTATTTTCCCTTGAGCTTAAAAAAATGTACAAACTTTATCATATTAAAATAATAATTTTATCATTAACATTTTTATCATATTATTCAAAACATACATTTATTATTTGCTTTCCTTTACAAAGGAGGCAGTAAAAGTAATGTCCAGCTTAATGAAATCTAATTTTAAAAAAATTTATTTTGTAAATTTTCCGTGTTACATCAGCTAATTTTAAGACTTTCGTCAGTATTTATACATATATTTCAATGGACTTTTATAGTACTTTTATGTTGATTAATATGCATCAATATTTGTTTTCTTTGCTTGAATACATCTTCCAAAAACGCACTTTTCTATGCAAGAACAGTTTTATAAAGTTTAATTATTAGTGTAAACATGAAATTCCAAAAAGTAGTACTTAAGGTAGTACTGGTATTGAAGTTTTTTTTCACGAACTTCAAAGTTTAATTCCTAGCATTGATATTTTGACACTGATCGCACTTGCATTGAGCTATAGAAATAAAAATAAATAAAAAAAATACCTATAATATTTCTTCATTTTTGAAGGGTTGGAAAATGTTAATGCTTGTGTGTAAAACTTGATTTAAATAATATAAAAAATATTAATTAGAGCATGACAGAGTCTTAACGCGACTGTTGCTGGGATGGGGGACCTTTTTCCTGGAAGCTCATATCAAGTAGGTGTCTGATACTTTCGATATCTTGTTTCACTAACAACTGGTTCTTTCTTGAAAGTATACCGATCCCCGGTCTAGAATTCACTTTACTTTATAAATTCTCTGAATTTTCCTTTATAAAAAATAATAAAAATAAATGCGGTAAAATATTCTTGATTCAAATGATACTACAGAAAAACTAGCTTTCAGAAACAGAAAGATTTGCTTTCATAATAAACAAGGAAACAAAAGTTGATTGTAAATTAATGTTTACAACATGTGTAAATGATAGAAAGGCTGGTTAATATGAAATTTTTGCCTTAATTTCGTAGAATTATTCTTTGTTGAAAATTTCATTTACCTTTTTGTACAATGTTTGTGATGTGATTTATATTTGCATAATTCATCATATTCTGAATATAATACTGTTTATGCCTTATATCATACAAAGATTTAAAAATTCAAATTTATCGTAACCAGATTATTCATTGAACATTTGGTTACTGAAATACACACATTTGTCTTAAAATTATTCTTACTTTTTGAAAAATATATTACTCTGGAATACCCTACTCATATCGTAAAGCATTTGAAATTTACTTCAGATAATCGTAGATCAAATGAAGCGTATGAACATGCAATTGCCAATGCAAGTATCGTTGCCGATGATTTGGGGGAGGGGGATACTGATTTTCCACTAAGTCGAAGCAGGTTTAAAAAGAAACTGTTTCAAGATGAACAAACCGACGAACTAATCAACAATCCAAGACAAAAGTTTAAGGTTGAATTTTACAATATAATATTAGACACTGCTATTTCTTCAATTTCAAAAAGATTCACTCAATTAAAAGAACATTACAATTACTTCAAGGTAGTACACTATATACCTAATTTAAAAAACTGGAGTGACAATGAAATTTTAAAACATTCTGAAGAATTAGAACGAAAATTAACGGATTCTAAAAATATTAATGAAAAGGACATGGATGGATTAAATTTGTTTGAAGAAATAAAATCATTCCGATGCTTTACCAAAGAGGATATGTCACCTATTGATGTTTTAAATTATATTTATGAAAACAATCTTATCGATACATTTTCAAATATTGCAATAGCTTTACGGATTTCTTTAACCCTGCCAGTTTTGGTGGCTACTGGAGAACGAAGTTTTTCAAAACTTAAAATTATAAAAAACTACATGCGATCTACTAGGGCGCAGTAGAGATTATCGGACTTGTCAATTATATCCTTAGAGAGCAAAATTTTGGATAAATTAAATATAAAGGAATTGATAGGAGCATTTGTAGGTGCTAAAGCTAGGAGAATCAATATATTTGAATATATTTTCTAATTTTTATATTTTATTTAAAAAATTTTATATCATTTTTGCTTTGTTTTGTTTTAAAAATTTATGAAATAATAAAATAAAAAACAATAAGACAAACGTGTTTTAATATTATAATTTTAAAGCTTTTCAGTTCGAAAGTCAAATTTAGAATACTATAAATGAGTATTTCTTATTTTATTTGTAGCACTTTATAAGAGTGCAACAGAACCCCTTAAAGGGGCGCCGAATTTCAACTTGAACAAGGGCGCCTAATACCCACGCGGCGGCCCTGGTTTTGAAGTCATTTTTTCGAGATATTATACCAAGATTTGAAAAAACTGTATACTTCTAAAACTACAACCCTTTAAGTTTATTTAAAAAAATTTAATTTCTTTTATATAAATAAACAATATTTCAATGTATGTAGAAGTATTTTTTTTTTTTTTTGTGCTCATCTTTTTACTTTTAAAGATCCCATTTTTATACCCGGCATATAACACACACCCATAAATTTTGGTCATTTTTTGTGTTAAAAGTGCGCGTTATACGCCGGATTTTACGGTAATTATGTATTCTAAGAATGGATGCTGAAATTTCTTTTGTAAAACTAAATACACTTTTAATTCTGTTTCTGCTCGTAGATTACATTCCCAAAGAATACATGAACAAAATTCGTGTAAAAAGAAATATAATGCATTTATGGAAAAATAAAAGATTGGTTCCAGTCCTAAGAAATCAAGAAAAATAATGTTACAAACAGTGTTTTTTCTCTCTTGTTAAAATCTTAAGCATTTATTCCATAAAGATAGTTTTCATGAATTTAGCTCCGATGTAATGTCAGCCGCGATAGCCTAGTAGTTATGGTCGCAAACTCGGGGCTGGAATGTCACGGATACGATTCCTGGTGCCAATGAATACCTGCCGCTTGCAGTCTTTCCGTTGAAGTGATGTGGTGTAGTGTGACAATTAGGAGAAGGAGGTGGCAGATCATGTGTCGTCCTCGTCTTTTGACAAAAGCTCAAAATTATGAGATCTGTCGCCAATAGCCCTCGTGGTGCCTTATAGTGTGACGTTAATGTAACTCTCACTAGGAACGTCTTAAGGCATGGACCAACTGGGCCCAGGGCCTCGCCCTTGGTGGGGACCTCATTTTGTTCTCGACTCTGTTATAATAACATCTTGATCCGTACAATTTTAAAGATCGAATATTATTCCCGTATACATTCTCCGAAAAACAGCGAATTTCAATCTGCATGTCAACTGGCAAAAGTGGTAAAACTGTATTGTTATGTGATGACCGTTGTCCTTGTCTAGGCCTAGGCCTAATATCATATGCAATCATTCAATTCATTTAGTCGAAATCCGGTCATTGGTCGAGCCGGTTTGTGCCTGGGTTTGAGATTGGGAATCGTGCACATTTATTTGTTCTAAATTACCGTTTGAACGAGTATTTGACAATGCATGCTATATACTGCCTACTTTTAAAGACCTCTGGTACACCCTACTTTTGCATAGTGGCTAGGGCCTCGAAAAATCTTAAAATTTCTCTGTACCCAGGGCCTCAAAAAGTCTTAAGACATCCCTGACTCTCCCTCTCACCCTATATAGTGCCATTGTCTTCGTTCATTTGAGCATGTGCTTTCTCTCTTTGGGGAGTAACGTTAATAATACAAAGAGATATCTGGTCTCTCCAAACCGTTTGATTGCTAATCACTTGAAGGTTCGAGCCCCAGATCAGTATCTCCTTGTCGGGAATCATTCCTATTTTTCTTATTTTTGCTCTCATCCTGATTGTCGTGTTTCCACGTCGATGTACAAATTCTCATAGTAGACAAAAATGTTAATCACAGTGCATTGACACGTTTCTGTAATTCATTATAAAACAACCAGCATTAAAATAGTTTAACAATTATGTAAAATATTAAGTACTTATAAGTAGTAAATATATATATATAACCAGTGTGTAGATTTTTAAGACGCGCTGGATCTCAGCTTAAAGTGGCTTTATCTGAGCTATTGCGCTTACATGATACACCTTAACTATCCATTGACGCACTGGTAAACCCTCAATGTATTCCTTTACTATTTCGAACGATATGGATGTTCTTTACAGAAATGTTGCCTTTTTAATACTGAAGTTATAATATATAGATTGAACAAACAGCTGTAATGAAATTCTATACAAATAGTATCATTTAATAAAACAAGTTTACGGCGAGTTTTGTTTTAAAAACCGAAAAGTTCTATCAAAACTCTAAGCAATGCTTATCAAATTATTCTATAACAATGGAAAATCCATAAAGAATTTAATTCGACTGAGCAAACAAAACCTGGCGAGTATTATTTGAATGTTTTAAAGCGTTTGGTGGCCAGAATTCATCACATTCCTCCTGAAAATTGGCTTTAAAACTATTGGAGTTAGTTACATGACAATGCTCTCAGTCCCAACTCGCTGAAAATGCGACATTTTCAACAAAAAATAACGTTTACATATTAAAAGCATCCACCGTATTCACCAGATCTGCACCTTTTCTCTATTCTCAAAATTTAAAATGACGTTAAATAGTGATTATTTTGATGACAATATAATCACACAAATAGCTTTGAACGAGCTTTGGAGCCAATCCAGTATGTGAACTCGAAAACACATTCGAGTCGTTAACAAATCGCTGTAACAAAAGTATTGAAGTAGAAGGAACTTCTTCTGAATAAATATTCTAAAAAAACATATAATTTTACATCCTTTTATTTAATTTTATAAACCCAGTCAAAAATTATTTGACGTACTGTACGAATATGCGTGCGTATGTATAGTATGTACACCAAAAAACAATTTAGTTAATTTCCCATGGTTTGCTTTTTTACAGGTTTAAAAAAATGTACAGATACTAGCTTGTAAGTGAAGGCTTTAAAAGTAAAGTCTTATTTGTCAATTTTTATCCATATTTTTGGTTTTTCAAAGAATGTTTTAAATGTTGTTGCGACCAAATGAAATGAAATACTCACTCTTCGTATTTGTTTCTGTGATGTATCATGGTGCAAATTTGAAGATTTATCAAAGCATTCTGGAAGAAATTAAAACCATGCAATTTTATAAAATGCCATGCTAAAGCCAAATATATATATATATATAATATATATATATATAGGTGATTTTCTTTTAATTTGGACTAAATAGCAGTTCATATAGCTAAAGCAAGGGCCGGTTTTATGTAGATACTTACGCCTTTTTCGTCGACCAATTCGTCGTATGAAAAGACGTCCATATGTGAATGAATGAAAAACTGTTCCCAAGCATATGATGACGGTGTCTTTTGGTTTGGCGATATTGGTTGGCAGTATATTACGTAAGTACCGAAAAATTTGAATTGTAAATTCATTGCAAAAATAGCTGTGTTCGTAGGTTCCATGGGTACCTACCTATTGTCGCAACAATGCCAAAGTTCAGGATAACTCGCCAACCCCGATTTCATATGTGTCGTAAGTGCTGAATTGGCAACCATGTACTTTGTTTCATATAATGCCGCCAATACATTTGCGGTAATACGTTAGCTTCTTTCTATGTTATGAGATAAATTCGCTTTCTAATTATAAGATAGGTAAAATCCCAGAATTTTAGAAACCATCTTTATTTAGACATCCACATGAAAAAGACTTAGCACTGACTTAAGCACATCTAATTAAAAATCATATTTTGCATCTTTATATTCGTTTTCAGGTACATTTTAGTCGTAAAATTATCTTTGTTAACAGGATGGCAGCGCCACCTATTATCAGTTATGGAATAAGGAGACCAGTATTTACATATTAGCTTCATCGCAGTAAAATTTGCGCCTCGTGAATCGCGCCATGATATCAAAACAAAAAAAAAGATACCGGGTAGTTATAATTTAAGTTACACTATTTAGAGACCTCTAGAACCCGTTCTGCTTATCGGATTTCGATGAAACTTGGAATATATGCTATATGGATCACAGAAAAAAGATTTCTTCAAAAAAAAGTTCAAATTTTGACCACTAGGGGGAAATGTGGTGCCCAGAGAAAGACAAAAATTATGTTAGAATTATTGAAATCTATTCATTTACATAAAATGCTCAATATGTGCTCCATTGACATCAATAACGTGTTTATAGAATTTTCAATGATAGCGCGAAGCAACTCATGAGGAATTTCAGCCACATAGTGTACAATGCCAGCTTTCAAAACAAATAAAGTCCTAATTTCTCCTCTATAAAAGCAGTCTTTTAAATTCCCCACAACCAGAAATCACAGGGATTGAAGTCTGTTGAACGAGAAGGCCATCCATCCGAAAAATGTCGGGATATTACACGATTATCGCCAAAGTTAACACTAAGAAGTGCTTTTACTTGGCCCCTAATTTGAATAGTTGCTCCATCTTGCGTAAATATAGTGGTTTGCAAACATTGCATTTCCTGTAAAGCAGGCATGCCCTGCTTCACTGTTCACTGTTCCATGCGCTCGTGACCGATCATCTTTTAGGTCCTTGTGGAGAGACAGTTTCAAAGAAAAAAGGTCCGAAAATAAACTCAGCAATAAATCCACACCAAACAGTTACATAATCAGACGGCAGTGGCTGTTGATGCAGGATCTTAGAAGGTTAAGTACCCCATATGCGGAAACTTCGACTAATCACAGCTCCCTCTAAATAAAAGTGTGCCTCATCTGATCACAGAATTTTCCAAAGCCACGCGTCATCAACTTCCATTCTCGCCAAAAATTGGTGCAAGTAAATTCAAGGCGTGTTATGTGATCTTGAGGCTTCAGCGTTTACATCACATAGATCTTATACGGATACCATTTCAAAATGTATCGCAGAATTTTTCGTACTATCGACCACGGAATCTCTAACTCGCGTGACACTAATTGACCACTTCCTGAAGAATAGATGGAACTAGAGGCTCTTTCAACCACAGCAGAAGCGACTTCTTCGACAATTTCAGTCCGAAACGATTTCCGTCCTCTTCCGCGCAGCACACCCAAATCTCCAGTCTCTTCAAATATTATGATCTTATTCCACAAACCAATCCTCGATATGGTGCCTTTTCACAGATCATTGAAATGATGATATTCAGGCAGAGCAGCTAAGTGGTTGCTGCCGTTCTGATAAAACTGTTTTACCAGTAAAGCTCGATTTTTTTTCTAAGAGCATGATTAACAATAACAAACGCATGCTGTATGTTTATCTGGCTATGACTACAAGTTTATATAGAGATTTTATGGATTTGCATAAGGAATATTCGATAAAAGCCACCTGGTGGTCAAAATTTGTTCTATTTTTTTTATTGCAGAAATCTTATTCCCGTGGTCCATATAGCACATATTCCAAGTTTCATCAAAATCCGATAAGTAGAACAGGTTCTACAGGCCTCTCAATAGTGTAACTAATTATAACCACCCGGTACTTATGTGTTTTATTTGAAAAAACCCAATCAGTCAGAAAAATGGCATGATTCGCGTGGCGAAAATTTGGCTGTGGTGACGCTAATACGTAAGTACCGGTGAACTTTACAAACATACACTGGTGTGCAAAAATTAAGGACGAAGTCGAAAAATTAGCATATCAGCTGAACGAAGAGGCAGAGTGGACAGAAAGACCAATCAGGAGATTAAGTGAGGTGATGTACGGTAGCACATGCGCAGATATGCAGGTAGACGTAATGGGGGAGTGTCTGAGTAGTAAAGCATGTTGTCGGTGTAAGATAAGTATTTCTGGCAAAAAGATTGCACACCGTATAGCAGTTAAAATCACATTGAGTTGCTGCCTCAGCGAGAAATGGCGAATAATCAATCTGTTAGACGACATCTGGATGCTTTTACCCGAGGTCGAATCATTGGGAAGTTGGAGGAAGGTCGCAGTGTGACAAGTGTGGCTGCAGAGTTTGGAATTGCTCACAGCATCGTTTTACGACTTTGGAGACAATTTCAAACTACAGGAACAGCTATCTGGGGGTTCAGTAGTGGTCGTCCACGAGAAACCACACCCGCAGATGACCGGTATATTGCCTTACAGGCCAGAAGAAACAGGCGGCAGACAGCGGGAGAAATCGCTAGACACACGACACAGGCGACTGGACGACCGATATCGCGTTTTACCGTGGCCAGAAGACTGCACGGTGGTGGTCTGTTTGCACGACGCCCTGTACGGTGTGTACCTCTAACGCCTGCCCATCGGAGAAGGCGTTCTCTGTGGTGCCGGGAATACCGGAATTGGAGAGACAATGAATGGGGACGAGTACTCTTTACAGATGAGAGCAGATTCAGTCTGAGTAGCGATTCTCATCGCATACTCATCTGGAGAGAGCGAGGAAGCCGCAATCATCCCTCGAACATCATTGAAAGGGACAGGTATGGAGGTGGTGGTGTTCTCGTTTGGGGAGGCATCATGCTTGGTAGTCGTACAGACCTTCACATCTTCGACGCAGGTTCAGTCAACGGGACCCGTTATTGTAACGAGATTCTTCTTCCATATGTGCGTCTTTTTAGAGGCGCTATGGGTCCGCAGTTCCTTTTCATGGACGACAATGCACCATGTCATCGCACAGTAGCTGCCGAACAGCTTTTAGAGAGTGAGGATATTGAACGTATGGATTGTCCGGCACGATCTCCGGATCTCAATCCCATCGAGCATGTATGGGGTTTTCTAGGCAGACGCTTGGCAGCTCGTACCTTACCACCAGTAACGATTCCGGAGCTTCGATTGGCGCTGCAAGACGAATGGGCAGCAATGCCTCAACAACTCATTGACACCCTCATTCTCAGCATGGGCAGACGCTGTGAAACTTGCCTAGCAGTCAGAGGAGATCATATCCCCTACTAAAGACCGGATATTTCTTACTGGACACCCATCACAGGGATGTTTCGGCCTTCAGTCGCATTGCGCTCCATGCTACTTTTTCAATAAAGCTTCTTTTTATCCCTCTGATTTCTCTTTTAGTAAGTGTTGCTTACATTACTCATGTCCTTATGTATTGGGGATCTTACGGTATTAAATGTGTTGATTTGGAATGCTTTTGTACAAAGTTATATTGAAAAAACCGTCTCGTCCTTAATTTTTGCACACCAGTGTATATTTAGATATCCAAAAGAGAAACTTAAGTTCTTATCCATTACAACTATACCACTATTTTCTAATGCCAAACTGGTTATATAAAAAAAATTTCAACTACCCCTGGAAAGAAGCCAAAATAAACTGGTGGTACATTGCTTGGAGAAAAATTGCCGAGACAAGAAAGGTGCTTAGAGGTATAGCTATAATGGAAAGTGTACAATTTTATACCGTCGATTAATTTCTTCAAATCAAACCTCGACGAAGGCCACAATATGTAGCCAATAGTGGAATAACAGTCCCCACGCATGTTCCAAAACAAATAATAAGCAGCAGCATTTGGCGGCATGTTTTGAATTGGGGATGTCTTTCTTATTTACAAAAAATTGATCGACGATATTAATACATAAGCAAAAAATTAAATTACGTTCTATAGCTGAAGCATTTTGTTAAGCTCTAAATTATCCTCAAAGTGCACTATATAATGCAAAATGTGGTAACTATGTTAATATATTCTACAAAATAACTGGTACTTACCTATTATCGAAACAATCGCCAACCCTATTAATAACTCGCCACGTTGACAACCCCGATTTCCTATGTGTTGTACGCACTGAATTGGTGACCAAGGGCTTCGTTTCATATAATCTCGCCAATAGGTTGTGATAATAGTAAGTGCCAAGTATATAACTTTTTTAACTTTCAAAATAGAGGATAACTTATGTAGAAAATGTTTTCAATGACTTAATGTAACCATTCTGGGAACACTATACATAGATTTATTCGCCTAACATAATCAATGATAATATGCAAATAGAGGATCTTATTTTAGTCCCCACTCATATTTATCACAATTCATATTTTTTTCTAATTTTTTTTGTCAAATTAGAAAAGAGTACGATTACTATTGCAACAATTTTTGCCAAACTCGAGGATACAGTGTCCAACACATGCCCTTTTTCTCTTGTAGTTAAGAGCAAAAGATACATTTTAGGATTTTACCCATGAAAATGCCGGTACTTACGTATTATCGCAACCTGTTCTCGACATTATATGAAACGAAGAACATGGATGCAAATTCAGCGTGTACCAGACATGGGAAATCAGGGTGCCAACTTGGCGAGTTATTAAGAGAGTTGGCGAGTGTTGCAATAATACGTAAGTTCCAAAATGCCTAGCATTTTTATTGAATATGTTCATTTTGAGTCATAATTTTCAAATATATCACAAATATCAATCACTAGTTTTAACTCGAAATATTTTTAAAAAAAGTATTTTTAATCATAGATTACCAGGAGTGCACAACGTGGTATTCCGACAGTGTTGATCTGGTAACCTATGCACAGCATCGTCCATATCCATTCGTCTCAGAGAAGGAATAGCTGGATGGTACATTGACCTCTTCACGTCACACAAGTGAGATCGTTCGAGTGAAGGATATTTCTGAGCGTAACATGGTAAATTGCTGAGATCCTTTTGTTTGTGAAAATCATGTTCGTTCACTGCTCGATGTCCACGTCTCATTTTAAACTCTTCTTTTTACTGTAGAAATTTTTACAAAAATTCAATCTCAATCGGTTTAATTCTATTAACTGTGTTGTACGTAAAAAAAATTAAATAACTTCTAAATGGAATTCATCTAAAATATTTTGAACGAACAATATGCATTAAATGAGTCATGGTTTCAAAGTTAAGTCCTTTAAATTGCGTAATGATGTAAATCCATGTGACGTCATAGTCATGTGGTATATGAAATCGCGTGTTTCCAGCCAATCTGTTCATCAACCTCATTGTTGTCAACTTTTGCTTTTTTTATACAAACTTTCTTTTTAAGTATACAGATTCAACTTATTACTTTTTTATTTTTTAAAGGTAGATGTTATGCTAAAAATAACAGACATAGGTAACAAAATGTACTTGATTTGTTGTTGTTGCTTATGCCACCTGATCGACAGGTGTTGAACATTTAAGCTGGAGCACTCGATCTCTGCCGAGATCATAATCTCCTATCAGGTAAATATATTGGGGAGTTGACCTTGTTGTTGTAATTTGCCCATTTTTGTTACTATATTTGGTATATTGAATAAAAAACTTAATACGAATAAAATTAGTTAATTGTTGGCGATATCTTTGTGAAGCTAAGGAAGCGACATTGTTTGTGTATGTTCTGTTGTTTGTTCTATTTTCTGTGCCGACAGCGCGAGCGCCCCACCGAAGCGATTGTCTCGCCGCAGTGGCATGGATTTAGTATCGGGTCGGCCGCGGAAAGAACCGATCGGTTCTTCGTCGCTGCTTCCCCGGGTAAGAGTGACCGCCGGAGGCGGCCGTGCTTTGAAGTTTTCATGAGTGAGTTGGTTGTCCAATCAGGAGTCAGCCTCTCAGAGGGGGGCGGGGTCTAGCTAATAAGCTAGCCCAAAAGTTAAGAGAAATTGAGTTAATTTTTGTTAATAGGAAATTCATGTTATAGTAGGATATTTCTGGGTCTTTTAAAGTTAGGGTCAGGAGTATAAATTTCTATTTTTCTTAAAGAGCTGTTATCTATGTTATTAAAGAATTTGGTTGAGATTTTCTGGAAGGTTTCCCGGAGGGTTTTGATGCGTACAGCGAGTCTAAGACTTTTGTTCCTCATAAGTCTTAGACTCGCTGATCGACAGTAACATCAGATCAAGGTCCACGAAATTCATCGCGGCTAAAGGCTAGAATGGACTAAATTCATGTGACGTCATAATCACATGATAATTTTAAACCACGTGTTTTTAGCCAATCAAGTTCAAAAACACATGTGATGTCCTACTCATGATAAATACAATTATCTATTTTCAGCAAATCAGTTCATGCACTTCGTTGTTGCCAAATTACGCTTTTTACAGAAACTTTTTTTTTTAAATTAATATTTGTCACTTTATTTAAAAGTTTGTGTATAAAACAAGACTTTTTTTTCTTTAATTTTAAAATCTTTTTGCAGAAATTTCTTTTTATAACTCTTGAGCATCTTTACCCAACTATGCAATTTGAAATTTTACCTAAGTTTTACAGATAGAATAAAAAGTACGAGCTATATATTATTGTCCGTTTTGAATTCAATGTAGAACACGTGTTTATATTATCATGTGTCCGTCATGAATTTAGTCCATTGTATGCCTGTCGTTAGCCTAAGATTTGAGCCCCATTAAGGTGACAGTACGATCTTGCTTGGTACAACACGATAGATGGTGACACCCTTCGAACCCACTGATTTAACGAGCACGTTCTCTGTGTGTACTTGGCGGGTATTTGGCGGCATCAAGCATCGAACCCAGGCTTTCCGGTCTGGAGTCCGATGCTCTACCCACTAGGCTACCCACGGCCCCATGTACTTGATTTAAACGTATCTATACAATATAAGTTTTTTTTAAAAAAAAACTTTTTGAGGAATTTCTGTGTTTTGGCATCTTTACCCCCAACTATAAAATTTCAAATTCTTTCTGGATTTTACAAGTACATTAAGAATTAAAAGTCTAATACCAGCTTCGAATTCAACGAAAAACACGTGACTACATTTATCATATGACCGTTATAAATTTAAATATAATGCAACACAAATTGACACTATTTTAGATCTGCTTTCACCGTCTCAGAATTATAATAATTTTCTTTTATCACTTGCATTAAAGACTTTTTTTGCTCTTTTTGCAAAAATAAAGAAATAGAAAATTTTCACAATTGAAATGTTTCCGCATTTGCATCTTTGAGAGAGGAAAACTAGAACATTTTATTCGCCATTTTTGTTTTATCACCATGAATTACGCTGATGAAGACAGTTAAAAGGATAAATGGTTTTTTGCAATAAAAAAAGAACTAACATAGCAAATGAAACCAAACTTGGCCGAATCATCCGATATGACCAATATATGGGAAAACGAAAATTGGCACAACTTGCATCCTAAATAAGGAAACTGGTCATTTGTCCAACAAAGAAACTGATCAACTTTCTGTCAGTCAGAGAAAAACATGTCTAATAGGGTGAATGATCGCTTCTAACAGCTATACAACTCTCGCATAGATGTTTCATACTGTTTACCAGAGTCCTTATCAACCCCTGTGGCAACCGCACTCATTCTTGCAGCAAGATACTCTTGAGCTAATCAATAGTCATTGCAGTTGGTTTTCGAGCTGCAATTGAGCGTCTAAAGACATCCCATACGTGTTCGGTGGGATTAAGGTCAGGGGCATCGAAGGTCACTCTAATAGTTGAATATTCTCCGACTGAAGGTATTCGTCATCAGACTAAGCCCTGTGTGGGGGTGCGTTATCATCCATAAAGATGAAATTTAGTCCACATCATTCTTCGTAGAAAGGCTAACATTGGGTGCAAGGATCTCGTCTCTGTGTCAATGAACTGTTCGAGTACCTTTTTTAAACACATGACGATCGGTATGCCCATCTGCCATGATGCCTACCCAGACTTTCAGACCCCCTCAACCACCAGTACCCCATCATAGGTCCCTGACGACAATGTTATAGGGCCGATATCGACTCCCAGGTACTAGTCTCGAATCTCTGTACAGACTGAATCGCGATTCATTACTAAAAGGAACTAGCCCCTAGTCACTCTTTGCCCAAGACAGGTGTTCTCGGCATCATGCTATACGGTTCTTTTTGTGGTTCATACTCAAAGGGATGGAGACTACAGGATGTCTAGCATGCATGCCATCTACATTAAGTCTCTGGGAGACTGTTATCCGAGAAAAGGATATTCATGCTGCATGATACAAGTTGTGAGACAGTTGTGTCGCTCTCTCGGATCTCCGGCCAGAAGTCTCAAATAACTGTCTTGTACCGACGTTGTTGCCCTTTTGCGGTTTTTACCAGGTTGGAGGACCACTGTTCCTGTCTCTGTAATCTGTTTCCACAGAGTGTGGACACCACATTTATCAAAACCCCGAAGTCCCCAGATCAGATAGACTGCGACTGACCCGCCATTTTGTGACATTATTTAGACGATGATGATTGGCCATATTAATGATGGGTAAGCAAAGAAATTCCAAATTTTGTATTGTGAGCAAAGCTACTATGTTTCAAGACGTCCTTACTCTACAAACTTAAGCAAGCAAGTGAGGTACCTCCACACAAACGTGATACAGAGCCACTGCCTTACGACTTCAGAGGGCACTGCGTAGCGCTTCTTCTTTAATGGTTTTTACAAGTATAATAAAAAAGCAGATGTTTTTAAAAGATTTCTTTCAGAGGGAGAGATGGAAAAAAGTGTTCTTTCCTTGATAAGATTTTTTTAATTAAAAAAAACAGTTATCTCTTCAAAAAAATTCCGAACACTTGTTTATTACGAAATCGGATGTGGTGAAGAATATTAAAACAACTATACTATCAAATTCTATCTGAGCAATTCTGTGAATGCTATGATTTATAAACCACAATTTAACAGTTTCAGGCAATTTATCTCAAATATGGTTATTAAAATCAACGAGTAATCCTGACGAGTTCCAGTTTTTATGCAATGTCTCACTTAAACTGCTTCAAAATCTCATTTGGTTTTGTTTTAAATAATAATTTAATAATTTAAATTTTAAAATAATACTCACACACTAGATTTAAAAAGTATAATAAGTTTTTCATGAAATTGTTATGCGGGAAGTTAAATTCAAATAAATGTTCATACTTTTAAAAATTGTTAATTTGGAAAACTAAAATTATTTCTTTGAATTCTTTCTGAAAAATCGATAATAATATATTAATCAAATACACTTTTGAGTAAGCGAAAAATGTCAACTCTGCTTAGAATAATGCAGTGAAACCACTGGCGTAGCTAGTTCTAAGTGGGCCCCGTATCAAAAATTTCTCGGGGGTCCCTTTTTGGGTCCTGTAAAGAACAAAATCAATTCTAAAATTCTGCGAGCTGTGTCTACCAGATGCCGGGAGTTGTTGGAAATAACTCATTCTTCAGCCAGTTAATTAAAGTAGACTAAGTTTATTCAGAACTACCGAGCAGGCAAGCACTTATGATTACTTCACCCTTTTTATATACAGAACATAATGGCGTCACACAACCTCTTCACAGTTACACAAACGGGGTGCATACCGCCACTCATAAACACAAATAATTTTTCTTCACAACAGGCCCCTTTAAAATTTTACTATTTTCTGCTAACATATGTTGGGGCCCCGTATCATTGATACGGCTGATACTTTGGTAAGTCTGATAGATAAAAGGAACAAACAAGGCCGGACGTGTAATGCGCAATTTCGTTGGCAGCACCTATTCCTATTTTTTTACAGAGTAGGAATTCAAATTTCTCTGTTTTGGGGTTGCTATATTTGGCTCGTTATGAATTATTGGCTACTTTCAAAATAATTACAATAAAAAAGTGCAATGTATTGTATTTTTTAAATATGCTGTGATGAGTGTGTGTTTCAATATGTGTGAATCTAATAACCTATAATAAATATTGTGCGTTTATTGTTTATAACTTTACTACTGAACAATTTCAATGTTTTTTCAATTTTTGTTTGAATTTTAAGATATAAATATGTTTTCATTGTTTATTTGTTGTATACAAGTTCACATTAGAAATATGGTATGTTTATAAAATAAAAATTAAGATTAAATTTTTAAAAATATTAAATGAAACTGGAAAAGCAAATGTAGAACTGTAACTATATTGTAGACTTAAAATAGAAGAGTAAAATATTTTAGTTTATTGATATATTTTTGATTATTTGCAATTTTTAGTGAATTTTTATCAATCCTTATAACATTTGAATCACGTTTAGCAATTTTTTTCTAAACAGACACTTGAGGATTATTGTTACAAAATCCTTTTAACTTTTGCAGCTGAAATTAAATCATATTTTCATTTAGAGCAATTCTTATATTATATATAGTATAATAAAATGAAAAAAAAATAATAAGACAAAATTATACTCCCACAAAGCTAAATGATAGAAAACAGATTCTAAGAAACATAACTAGAAAAATATTGATATATATATAATATAATAATTATATATATGTATTAATGATAAAAGAAGAAAATTTTGTTTTATATTTATCTATATCATATTGACTGTTATAAAATGGTAGGAATTACATGCATTGCCTTTTAAATACTGTTTAGAATTAAAATTATTTTCAGCTTATGCTAAACAAAAATTGACTTTAATTCCATATAATTTTTCAGTTAAAAAACAGTCCAAAATTATGTTTATATTGTGATTTAGCTAATATATAAAGGGGATAATTTATTTTTCAGTTCTGTTCCTACTTTGCTCAAAATTCATTATAAACATTGTTCACAATAAGATTCATATTACAGCTATGCTTAAAACGTGATTAAACTTAAAATTCTGTAGTATAAAACTGAAAACATTTTTAAAAAATTATTAAAAAGTATAGTATTATAATCATTTCAATCATCAGTAGTATTGATGTACTTTTTTTTAAAAAAAATTTTAAAGTAAATTTCATGAAACAGTATTATTATTTTTTTTTTAGCTATATTGAGTAGAGATAATTTTAAAATAAGTTTTCAGTACTTCAAAATTAATTATTAATGGCAGGAAAATAATGCTAAATTTTCAAAATACCTTAATGTATATTTTGCTTGGGACACATATTCCAGTGAAAACCAGGTTTTGTTATAGGTTTTGAAAAAAAAAATTTTTTTTCATTAAGAATTCTTTTTTTAAAAAAATTAGATTTCTAATAATAGGAATATATTATTACATGACAGTGGCTGTTTTCTTTCATTGAATTATAATTTCTTGAAATAAAATTTTGAAATTGATGTATTGAGATATACAAATTAAATATTTGTTTTAAAAAATGAGATTGATTTTTCCTGAAAATATTACTTTAATGAAGAAAAATGTATAAGTTTTTCTTCCTCCTTTTTTTTTTTTTTAATTTGGGGGGTGTTAAAAAGAAAGATTAATACATTTTTTCTTTCTCATGTTTAATTCCTTTAATAATTTCCTTTGAACTTGATTGTACATTATCCCAAATTTCCCGTTACTGTTCCGAATGTTCAGTGCTTGCTTCAATTTTTCACTACTCGGTTTTCGTCCTAAATTTATAGCATATATTTTTTTAATTATCAATGCTACACTGTCCAGAAATGCCTTCACTTAGTCCAATAAGATGTGCCAATTTCAGAGGTAGATGAAAATATAACTGCATATTTTAATAAGAACCTGAAGTTATAATTTTTCAAATGTTTAAAAGTGTCAGTTCCCCATTTTTTCTTCCTGGCACTAAGGCTGCAACTTAGCCAGTATTTAGCACCATGAACAATTCAGCAGCTTTTTGTAACAAAACTGCCCTGACTTAAATAAGATCATAATAGAAAAAGATGCTCTGAAAAATATTCATGCTTTTGAGAAATATGAAGGTACTTCAAAATAATTTAAAAGGGTTGCAGTTTTCTTATTTTTTAAAAAAATGAATACTGAATTTTAATTTGTTTTTTATATAAGTATTAAAAACATATCATTATTAAAAAATAAAACAAAAATTGTTTATTTTGGTATAAATATTTCTTGACCAACATAATACCTCACCACAGTATAACTATAATAAAATAATTTATTTGTAAAAAAAATCTATATATATATTACATTTTGAACTTCAAAATCTTTGCCATCTTAATATATTGAAGCAGCTATTCATTTTGAAAAGGCATTTTTGATAGGAAGGAATAATATTTGCTCACTATTCCTCTTAACTATTTTTTATGTCAATATATATATAATTTAGTGAGGAAGTATTTGTAAAAAATTGTTTCATATGTATAAAATTTCTGTCAATATATGTATAAAATCTCAATAACTTGACATGCTATCTTTGTATACTTTTTATGTGGAGGATTTAATCAGATAACATTTCATTCTCCTAAATTCCACACATTCACAACAGGAAGCTGTGATTTTTAGAATTTCAGTGTTGACTGAAATGTTATACTTCTTTGTATTCAGTTTCTTTTATTTTATTTAAGCAGATATGAATTCAGTTTTTAAATTTCTTTTTCAAAACACTACTATCTTTCCAACTCTAACCCAGGGATTATATTTCTGAAATTTTAAAAGCATTTTAATAAATTGTGTACAATTCATGATTAATTAAAATTTTAAAACTTATTGCTGAAGTTATTTAAAAGTTCAGATTTTAGATAATTTCCACAGCCATATACTATTTCAAATTTAATGTATTATTGAACATTCTATGCCTGGACAAATTATGCTCACAAAAGGGAAAAATCACTACCTTAGTTTACTAGAAGAAAGTGGCAAAATCTTTGCTGTGTGTAACTCAGTAACATTAAATTAAGGACATAAAATCTGAAAATGAATGATATTGAATTACTCCAATAATTCTCAGTCCTTTCTATTAAAAACAAAAAGAATTTAATTAAAATAATGGTTGAATGTAAATTTAATTTGTTGTTCTTTTTTTTCTTTCACTATTCCCCATTATTTCAAAGTGAATGTTTTTTCATACTTTTGATTTTTCTATCATGCCTCTATTCAAATTAATTTTTTTGATATTTTATTTGGAGAATTGCTATGAAAGAGAGGAAAGTGTGGTGCTACAGTATGATTAATAAATGGACCCTCCTAGGGGGAGAAGAAAAGGGAAGAAATGTTAGTTTGTCTCCACTCCCTAAATACTTTCCTTTTACATGGAAGTTTTCTATAGGAGCGCCTAGCCAGTCAGGGCTTTTATCTCCTATCTTAGATGGTGAATGCAATACTTTCCTTTGTAATTGACCCATCTCATGATTCACAGGGGGGGGGGGCTATTTTACAACACTTTGAAGAGGAACAGGACAATCTGCTTATTATGAAAACCTGGGAACATTTTTTCTTGTTTCTTTTTTCCTGATTTATTATTTTGGCTAGATATTTTTAACGCTTTATCTTGATTAGAACGCAAAATAGTTTAAATGTAACTGGATTAATAATTTTTTGTGAGTTTTTGTAAAGTAGGTAATAACATAAAAATAGACATTTTAATAAATACTGGAAAATAATTGCTATTATGTATCTCACTATGCTGCACATCAAACATTATCATTATTACACTTTTATTAAGTTTTTCAACGGAATTTGTTTGTGAGAAATTTAATGAAAATATAATTGTAAGAGAAAAACATCGAAGTCATGCTTCTATTTTAGAAGTCTATTTTTATAACTATTCGACGGTGTGTGAAAACTTTATTTAAGATTATAGCGAGATAAAAAAGGTCAAAGCAAAATGACCATAGAAGTAGAACACATATACATATTTTAAATTTTCTAAGAAATATGAATATTTTTCGTTTACTTTTTTGCTGATTCCTTTTTAGGTTGCTAACTTAAAAAATGAATGTTTGAAAATCATTGATTTAACTTGTTTTTAATTTTTTTCCAAAAAATATATAATTTTTAAAAACACGTAAGGAGGATAGTACCTTTATACATTGTAAAAATCTATTTTTGAAACGTATTTTTAAAAATTAATACAGAATGCTAGAAACGTTTGAAAGCAAACCTAATCAATATCCAACAGTAATTGCGCTCTCTGAAATAAAAAAATATAGATGTGAACAGAAACTTCTACTATAATAAAAGTAAACAAATAGATTTTTCGTTAATTTCTGATTGAATTTCGTTGGGCGATACAATGTGAGGGTATAGAGGGGACGAACTTCGCAATTTTAAATCACGGTGAATTGAGGAGGATGACACCTGAGTTGACATTTTACTCTCCAGACTGTTCGGATTGGAAATACACTATTAATTTTTTTTTATTTAATCTAGAGTTATATAAGGGGCGTAACTAGGTAACCAAAGGCCCTAGTGCAACAAAAAAACAAAAACCGAGGGTCCTATTTTGATTGGGCTTTATCAAGTAAAATATATTAGTATTTTAAATATACAAAGCTACTTTAAAATCAGCCTTTATTATGCTCTGCAGAACATAGGAAGTGGCACTGTTAGCCTAGTGGTCAAGGTAACAGACTCGTGGCTGGCATGTCATGAGTTCGAGCCCAGTACCACTGAAGACCCGCCGTGTAGGGGGCGATGGATGTCAAATCTGTCGACTGCTCAAATGTCCTCCCGTTGGTGTGGTGTGGTAGTTAGGAGAGGGATGCCAGCTCGGGCGTCGTCTTCGTCACTTGACCATGGTTCAAAATTACGAGGTTCGTCGCTAAAATCCCTCGTGTAACTGAACAGGGTGATGTTAAAATTCACTCACGCAGAACAGAGGAAAGTAAAGCTACATACTACTTACATGTATGTGTATGAGTTTTCCTGAGTAAACTTTAGTGAGAGAGATTAACCAGGTTCGATTTAACATGGATAGATAGAAAACGATACAAAAAATAAGCATGAAATGATACAATATTATTATAATTATTTTTAAAAAAACAACCTGCAAAAGAACAGAGGAGTGGGACAAAATTACATAAGATACTACAGATACGAGTGGTGGCGAAATACTCAAACAGGAAAATAGCTTATTATGAATAATACTGTTATTAAAAAATTATCAAGAAGAAATAGCTTTCTGTGTAAGTTAAAGATGCATTTTTATGGAACCTGAAGCTTATTTTCAAGTAACACTTGAAAAACGAAAAAAATTGAAAAATAACATAAATTTCAATAAGTAAAATTCGCACACCACATACACAAAGGAAAGGAAGGATTTTCTCTCATTGTTTAAATTTGTCTTTAATTTTAAGAAATACTTGAATAGAAGATAAATTTAAAATTTTAGGTTTTTTTCAGAATACATAAGCATTCTTCCGTTTTCAATTTTAAAAATGTAGGACTGTACTGTACACATCCTTCAAAGTTATCTAATGAGAAAGGAAGAAAGCCAATAAGTTTTTATTCTTTTTGTGTTCATACTTTTTGCTATAGAAAAAAATTGAATAATTCCATAACAAAAATTTTTTTGATGCTTTAAAGTTTGTACTTTGCTGAAAAAAGGAAAAAGTTAAACTTCATATGGTAACTTCACTAGGTAGGCTATAAGAGCTTCATTTTGTTACAAGTAATCGTAAATCGCAATACAATTAACATCATATGTACCAAGTATTCACATGCACTCAGAAATTTGTAAGATCAAGAAGCTGCAAACAATGTTATGCATGACAAACATTTATATCTTATTTTCGAAACATGTAATTAAAAGATTTTAAAAGTACAAAGTTTATATTTTATTTAGAAATTAAAAATACAAATTCGTATACAAAATTCTTTTAAATTTCTTAAAAATCGAATGCTGAAGCACGTATAAAATACTTTGTCAATGCAACAGTAAAATTCAAACATTTAAGTTAATAAAACTGAACCGTAAAAAATATGTTATACAAAATTTATAAAAGTATTTCTGTTAAATTATATCTAGCAAAAAGTTTAAGTGAACATTTCGTATATAAATATAAATGCGAATTTTTTTAAGAAGAGCACTAGAAATTTTTTCCCCTTAGAATACATACAAAAACTTAGGACTTCTCAGACAGGGGCGGCTCTAGGTCGGACAAACCGGACCCATGTCCGGGGCGGCATTTGGACCAAATTTTAAAAATACTTTTTTTCTTTTTTTTTGTTATGGAAAATTTGGAAAAGGAAGTTAAAGTACACTATCTAGGGAAAATATTCAGAACGAGATAATTTCTCTTTTATATGAGAATATTAAATTACACATTGTTCATAAAATTAAACAAGCTAAATTTATTCGATAATTTTAGATTGCGCCCCTGATGCCAGCAAGATCGAACAAATGACATTTATGGTAAGGTATACATGTATTAAAAATCTAACTCTAACGAAGTTTTTTTTTTTTTTTTGGTTTTCTTCCAGTTGAAAGATTAACTGGAAGAGAACTTTCAAATTTAATAGTTGAGAAACTTTAAAAAAAAATTAGGGCTAAATTTACTAGATATGCGGGGGCAGGCCTGATGTTGACCGACGGAGAATCATTGGATGTAAACGCGCTTGATTGAGCAGATGAGAAAATGTCAGTTTTAAAAAAAAAAGCCT